>JAMKCH010028400.1:0-17346 GCA_023653785.1 Ophioderma brevispina
AAAATCAGTGAAGATAAAAAACAACATGAATTAAAAAGACAGTGAATTAAAAAGACAACAGCTGTTAGCGTGCCTCATTTGATTACTCATTTGCCTGAAGATCAGTTACCTAATATGACGTACCAGATGGTTTGCTGTCATTGGAGTATTCCTTGCGAAAAACACCATTTTCACGCTTACTAGCTTTCGAAGCAGTAAGAGACGATTTTAAGGAAGAGCCGGCCATGTTTATTATTTTCATTTTGTTCAGTTTATTCAGCATAACATATCGTACAGACAAAATGTATAATACAGTATATTAACTAATAATCCATAACTATCAATCTGTAAAACTGTACAAAGTTTAATAGGTGATATGATATGCTATGACCAGTAATGGACAACCCGATAGGGTCTTAATTATTGCTGCCCTGTAATCCATACAAATAAGAAAAACCCCCATATTACAATATATTCGAAGTAATTATACATAACAAAAACAATACAGAACAGGACAAAAAAAAATTGGACAGAGACAGACTGTTCAACATGTCTTGCTAGGGTATGCAAACTATTGCTTTGAGGAAGCATAGTTAGAATTGAAGAAAAATAAAGTGAGAGGAGAAAAAAGGTCTTGGAGTACTACTTAAGAATTGTACGGTGATGAAATGTTTCTTCTTCTCAGTTGACTTTAAAAGTATTTTTGTTGTAATGTATGTGATAGTGATTTCTGGGGAGAATCATTTCCAAGTGTGGGTGGGCCGTGATACTGAATAAAGTGCTTTTCAAGGAAGAATTTTGGGAGGGGAAGATGAAGTTGTCGGCTTGTCTGGTGTTTATAGCTGTGGATTTTGTCCTGTTTTGTGATAAGTAATTACTGAAGTTCGGAGGTAAATGATTGTTGTGATAGTCACACGGACGAGCGCTGTTTGAAGTGGTTGAGGTGCTCTAATTGAGTGTTTTCAGTGCGTGAAAATAATGGTACCTGTGAGTTTTTGGGGGTGAGTTTGTGATAGTGTGGACGGCCCATTTCTGTGTGGTGTTTAATTTGGTGAGTCGTGAATGAAATGATAGTTGGAGGCCCAGATGATTTTACAGTAACTAAGTTAAGGGGAGACACTAATTTGTTGTATAGTGATTTTAAAGGTGTAGTCTGGAAGGTTGGTGTTTAACACACTCTTAGATTGTCCTATGTGACGTGAGAACGCTTTGGGTAGTGACAGAGTTGATGTGTTCATTCCATGTTAGTTTGTCATCAATTGTGATGCCAAGAAATTTGGTTGAGTGTACCTGGGAGAATTGTCTGGTTTTTTCTATGGTTAATGTTTGATTGTGAGTTTGTGTTGTGTGTATCGAAAGCATTGTAGTTAGTTTTTGGAAACATTAAGAGAAACGTTTGTTACCGAACCAGTCATTGATTTTTGCGAGTTATGATTCATGTTGTTGAAAATTTCATTAATGTTAGGGTTTGAGAGAAGATGTTTGTGTCCAATCTGCAAATAAAATTAGTTTTTAAGTGTGTTAGAGATTGGGTGGTAATGTCCCTTCATGTACAGATGAAGAGTAGGGTCAAAGGATTGAGCCTTGTGGAACGCCAACCTGTGATTGTTGATGGTATGCGTGGAGTGTATGTATAACGGATTGTGAACGTTAGTTAGAGTAACTCCTGACCACTCCCAGGCTACTCCACGGACATACCGTAAATTGATAAAGCTTTAAAAAATATGTGGTCAATGGTTCGAAAGCCTTGGAGATCTCCTGACTGACCCCCATGGTTGTGTGTTTATTTTTTTAATGGCAAGGTTGATGTTTGTGTTAGTTCCAAGTAGTGCCATGTAAGGTTGAGCGTTTGGGCCTGAAACCGTATTGTTCATCGACAAGAATGTTTGGCCTTATTGAAGAATGTCACAGAACATGTGTACAATGATTTTTTCCAGTAGTTTGAAAAAGATGGAGAAAGAATTGGCCTGTAATTTTGGCATGTTATGGTGCGTCTTTGTTTTTGTAAATAGTATGACTTTGGCTGATTTGAGGTGATCTTGGAAATGTTCCGGGAAAGTGATTGGTTAAATAATGTGCATCAGAGCGATAATGGATGTTATCATAATGATTTGTTATCAATCCCTGGATCTATCTTGTCGGTATCCCCCCGCACTTTTTAAAACCAGGTGTCAGTAGGTGGCGATGTTTGTGCATTTCATCTATAGTAACTGGATTCAGGAAAATTGAGGTGAAATGTGTTTTTTTGAAGATGATTGTTAAATGAGTTATTGAAGGTGGAATTTTTGTTAGCCAAGTTTTTGCCCAGGTTAGTGAAGTGATCGTTGAATTCATTAGCTATGTTCAAGCTAGTCAGTTTATCTGCTTAGTATTTGAGTGAAATGTCCAGGGATTGTTTGGTTGATACCTTCCTGCCTAGAAAATTTTGTTGAGGAATGTCCAGGTTTTGGTACGATTCATTTTTTGAAATTTTCTGAATTTGTTCTGTTTGGTGTTTTTTATTCCTTTGCAATACGAATAATGTGAGTTTAATTTGTTTTTTGTTTGTTTGTAATTGCTGCTTGGTTGCTGGGTGTTTTTTTTCTTCAGGTACGTTTTGTAGAGGCTGTGCTTGTGTTTTGATTGACTTGGAAATCGCTGTTTGTCTCAGGGCTGCTAATGGTTACGATTTTTTAAAGTCTTCTTTGTAAGGGGAATGGTTCGTTGTAATTTTGATATAAGTTGTAATGAAGTTTTTGTACGCTATATTAGGGTCATTTTCTGTGAGTAATATGTTCCCATGATTCGTGTTGAGTCTACTGTTAAATGTGCGAATGTTGTGATCTCTGTAATCACGCTTTAGTGAGTGTAGTTTTTGTGGCATGGCTTATCTTTAGGTGTGTGGAATATTGGGAAATGATTCTGTATTGTCCAGTGACAAATATCACCCCTGTATGGATCTGTTCGATTGAGTTGGTGATATGTTGTCAATGAGTGTTGCTGTGTTGTGCGTAATTCGTGTGGTCTGTTAATTTTGGGATATAAGAGTTTGCACGTGACGTTTAATAAAGTCATTAATGTTGGGTGATGGAATAATTGAGAAGATTGATGTTAAAGTCACCGACAATATAGACATCACGGTTGGTTTTATTTAGTTCAGTGAGTAGCTGCTCGAAGCTGTTGATAAAATTTTTGGATTGTGTGTTCATGCAGTCTGTAAATAACACCGACAGTAATGTGTTTGGGTCTATTGATGGTGTTAATGGTGAGATCAATGAAAAGTGAGACAAATTCTGGTCCTGGTGTTGTGTCTATGATTTTGTTGAGAGGGTGGTATTTTTTATGTCAAGACAAACTCCCCTTCCTCTGCCATGAGTGGTCCTGGATTGTACGTGTAGCCATTAAGTGAGGTGGTGACTGGTGTCAGTGAGCCATGTTCTGAAAATGCTAGACGGAGAATGAAGTGGTTGAGGTGATCATGTAGTTGTGATTCTTCAATGAATTTGTGATACTGCGACAGTTGAAATGGAATAGGGCAAAATGAGTTGTTGCCTTGGTAGATTTAATCTGTGTGTTGAAGCTGGTCGTCTGTTGTGAATAGCGGTAATCAGAACCAGGATTGTTTGCAGGTTGTGATGAAAGATGGGGTGGTCACATTTTTGAGATGATATGGGACTTAAGTAATGGGTGAATGCAAAGGGAGATAAGTTTGATGATGTTCATTTTAGTGGTTGGTGAAAATTCAATTATTGATGCGCGAAAGTCTTTCGTCGTGAAGCGGGTGGTGAAATGGCAGTTCGTATATTGGGCAGGGCATGGGCAGTACTGAAAGGGATAAAGCAAAGGAAATAATACGAGAGGTGTTATAGGAGAGAATAAGGGGAGAGAAAGAGAATGAGAGAGAGGCTACTTGAGAGATTGGTTTGGATGAGATTGGTTGAAGAAAAATAAAGTAAAAGAGAGCAAGAAAACCCCCGCGTGAACCAGTGCTGCAATACCTGTGGTCAATATTTATTTACAAGTCGGACCATGACGAAATCAATAAACAAAGACCGCACAGAGTAGGACAAACAAGGGGACTAAGAACCATTTACAAAAGCTAAGGATATTAATACCAAAACAACAGTACATCAGTTGTTCAAATAAGTTGTAACCATTAACATTTTGAGTAAAAATGACAGGAAACCGCCAAAACTGCGGGAGGTGGAGTTGATGAAAAGTATTTAACGTAAAGGTCAAAACAAATGGATCCGAAAAAAAGGACCATTGACAAGAGATATGGCTCAGCACTGGGTAAAGTGTGATGAACACATAACAATTTAGTCAATGTAGGTTATACACTGCAAAATTAAGTTGCCAACAACTTCTAGTGTTTGTATGATATATGTGTGTATGTGTTTGTGTGTGTAATTTGTGTTTGCGAGTGCACTCGGCGTGTTTTATAAAATGGGGAGGATTTGACTGTCCCACAAAACCATACAATAGAACAATTCCTTTGGCATAGAGAACCCATAGTTACAAGAAACAAAAATTAATCATTATACAATCATGGAATCGCATAATGAAAATATAGACAATATAGATAGTTGTAACCCAAAAGGGGAACATGATTGTGGAAATACAAAGCAATGATATTTGCATGAAGGAAACCAATGTTCTGTAAATACCTTAAATTATTTCGCTAGCTATCGTTTTGTGCCACAAGCCATGTTTTATCTTTCACACCAATTGAAAGATGATCGGTGGTTAATCAAGTTCTGGCCTGTATGAAAGACTATCCCCGCGTTTACTTTTAACATTGAAATGAAAACACAAGCTTTAATTTAACGTTTTCCTTTAAAAATATAGACCACTTACAGCAATGTTTTGTAAACAATGTTAGGGCCTTGTATCTTGAAATAGGTCGGCCTGACGGTTTACAACACTGGGCAATTGGATCTGTTAGAGTTTTTTAAAACTATGGGAGCATAACTGATTCGCATGCAACAAAATAAGTGACGTAGTATGTTACTTCGTCGATATAATTTATCAAATTGGCATACATTTGTGCCTAATTTTTTTGTAAAATGAGCCTGGGGATTCCTGAAAATATAGTTTTTTTTTAAATAAAATTCTGAAACTCTCCATCATACCAGAAGCTCTACAACACTCGGTACAATTGAAAAGTTGTAGATTGCTGAACTTGACTGCGCGCATTATAGGGTTTCGAACACTGATCTCTTCAATGGATTGGCAACCAGGGCTTCATAATTGAAGCACTGATGGCAATTAGTCATGCCAAAAAGAGCCCAACAGTGGTTAGAGCCGGTCATTTTATACAAAAGTGTTCCCATTGAAATGTGGATAAGCAACATAACAAAGTACACAATCAAGCCAATTCATGAAGCTTCATTGTATTTGCACGTATGGGATGGCATGTCTAAAACGGCACCTGGATACCCGTCTGTTAAACATGTGTCTCTGGAATGGTATTGTTTTCGGTAGACCAGATGCCCACCCGTTGCTCCATTCATCTAATAAACACATTTGTGTTATAGCCAATCCATTTATGTAGATCGTGGTTTTACAGTGCCCTGCGATAAACTATTAATATTACTCGACCCCTTTTCAACTGTCCACGTTTCATGGATTAAACGAAACTTCGCTCTTATCCTTTGTGTGCTCACGCAGTTACAATGACTGAAGGCTTGTGGCAAACTGCACTTGATATATGCGCGTATGGGATATATTTTTCGCTGGCTTCTTTTTCGGTATTGAATGCGCCGTGGTAAGATACCACCGGGAATAAACATGGAAGCGTCATAATTACTGTACAGTTGTGTAACATTTGTTGGAATAAATCTGGAATTTTTTCGCAAGGAATACGCCCCCTGGCCATGAAAACCATCGGGTACGTCATATTTAGGGAATTTTCATTATATTATGTTCCGATAGATTTATACCAAAATTCCGTTAGTGTATTACAGTGTGACGGAAGTTGAGCCCTCTTATCCCAAATGGGGTGGTGACCCTCAATGCAAATGAATTAAAGAAAACTATCGCTATAGGGCAATGTGTTTAAAGTGTGCAACGGAGATTTCACATATCAGGTGTAGCTAAACAATTGAAAGCACTGATTTTTGCCCTGATGAAAGATTTCATAACAAATATTCCTATCTGAAAGGTTAAGCAGAGAATATTTTTTTGGTTAAAAAAAAAAAAAAAAAACAAAAATTGAAATTTCTAATTTCGTATAGGAGCAGATACGAACTGCAGCCTTATTTTAATATTGAATATAACACAATCAGAATCACCTTTTTCTCTCTTTTAAGACATTCTGTAACAACATACAAGGAAAGAAATCTATTTAGTGCTAATCTGATAGAAATTACTATTAATGACACAATAATGGGGTGCCTCAAAATCTCTCGTTGCCCTTTATAGAGAAGAAAACGCCTAATTTATGTCAGAAGCTAATTCATTAGGGCAGATTGTCCTTTTCAAGACTCTTTTTGTTTGTCCTTTATATGGAACCCTCAAGACTGGACCCCTCAAATGGTTCTTTAAAATCTGAGAACCCAAAAAGGTGCCTAACAGAACCCTAAAATGCGATATACAGCAGTTACAGAACTAATTTTACAGGGTTCCATATAGAGGACAAGTTCAGAACCTGTTTTGCACTTTTTTTCTTAGAGTGTTGATAAGGTCTTCATGTTTGAACAGTCTAAAAAGCACCCCTACACAAGTATGGCAAGTGTAAAATCCTAACCTTAAAGGTGCATGTTCCAATCGTATTTGGGACCACCCTGATTTACCCGGAAGTAGTATCGATTTTGATATCGGATGAAAGGCCGTATTTTTCTCATTGTTGTCCTGAAATTTGAGCCCTCAAATCCATTTCATTCCCAAGATATAAACAAAAAACCGCTGTTTTAGTGGTTAACCATCAATATTAGCACAGTATTGAATGGGGCTTTGCAACATGCATTATTGCATCTACCATCAGAACAGCAAGTTTGTTTCCCACGGTACTTGATGGGTGTATGTGCAAGTGCCAGGCTCTCATATCAAGTAGAGAACACAATACAAATAAATCGGCACAACCACCTTTAACGAGTATTAGCAATATTTGATACCCTAAGCAAGTAGAATTTTTATTAACATGATCCTTAACAAGTAATAAGCCATGCCAACACCACCTTTCCAAGTATATTTACACACACCAATATTTGAAGGCAACATCAAAGGCAGACAAAAAAAAACAACTTCGGTAACATCGTAATTATCTCTGGTTTTTAATTTGATTCCATTAAATTATAATATCAAGTTGTACATTTATATGAAATTTGTTTCTGGACAAGCTGTATTTAATGGCTTATTTACATACAGAGAGCCAAATAAGGATACAGACTCGGGGTTCCCAAATTGGACCCTAATCACAGAAATTCAAGTTCTAGTGTGAAAAGTACACCCTTTTTCCTAGATTTCAGTGTTTTTACTACCCTTTTAACATTACGTATGTATTGTGCCCAATCTTGAAAAAAATACCCTTTTTACATTTTTCTTTGGTTGTGCATGATGTCCCCTTGTCAATGACTAGTGATCCGGGAGGGGGGAATGATGGAATTGATGGTTGACTAGGACAAAGTCAGTATTGAATGGGTTGATAGTCAATGGGGTTGTGGAGTTGTTGGTTGATAGGGTGGGGTTAGTCAGGTGATTGATGGGCACACACAGGAGCTATGGGTTGTGGGTGAGTGATGGGTGGGTGGTTCAGTGGTAGGGTTACAATGAACAAATTAATGGGAATTAACACTTTACATACCTTTTGTTGGTTGTACATGCCATTTGTTGGTTGTACCTCCAATCTTATTGCACAACCAAACCATACCACTGGAGTAAGCCACAACATCCTCGATGCGCTTGTTTAATGTTTCTTGTGACTAGAATTGATCAATCATTTTTGACGGTATTGGCATTTGTTAGGTTTTACATGTGTCATTTCATGTTCTTTCTTTTACCTAGCATTAGTGGTGACAGTGAGGTTTTTCCACCTGTGTCATTTGATGTTTTCTCCTTATAATATTGATAAATCTCTCTTCAGATGCTGAACCCTTTGAAAGCTTTTCACCTCTGTGTTTCATCTCAGGGTTTCTTATCAGAACACTAACAATCTGCTTTTCACATACTGTAGGCTTGTGAGGTTTTACCTGTATGTGTTCATTTCATGTTGTTTCATGTGACTAGCATCAATAAATCTTTTCACAGTGCCGACATCTGTAAGGCTTTTCATGTTTCTCGTTTAATTGGCATCAACAAATCTCTTTTCCGCAGTTTGACATCCATGAGGTTTTTCACCTTTGTGTCATTTCACAGTGCTGACATGGTTAAGGTTTTTACTTTTATGTATCATTTCATGTTGGTTCTTGTGACTAACTCTTTGAAATCTCTTTTCAGTGCTGACATGTGTACGGTTTTTTACTTTTTATGTCTCATTCATTTTGGTTCTTGTTACTAGCCGTAATAAATCTCTTTTCACAGTACTGAAATTGAGAGTTTTCTCACCGGTATGTATCATTTCATGGTGTTTTCTTATGACGACTGTAATAATCTCTTTTCACTTACTCGACATTTGTGAGGTCTCTCACCGGATATGTATCATTTCATGTTGTTTCTGTGGACTAACTGCAATACTCTCTTCCACAGTACTGACTTGTGATGTTTTCACTCGTATGTATCATTTCATGTTGTTTTTCTTGGACTAACTGTAAATATATCTCTTTTCACAGTACTGACATTTGGGAGGTTCTCACCGGTATGTCACTGTCATGTTGTTTCTTGTGCCTAACTGCAATAAATCCTTATCACAGTATGACCTTGAGAGTTTCTCAACCGTTATGTATCATTTCATGTTGTTTCTTGTGACTAACTGTAATAATCTCTTTCACAGTACTGACATTTGTGAGGTCTCTCACCGGTGTGTATCCTTTTCATGTGTGTTCTTGTTGACTAACTTTAATAATCTCTTTTCACAGTGCGACATTTGTGAGGTTTTTGACCTGTTTGTCTTTTGTTTCATTTGTTTTGACCAGCACAACTGTTTCTTCTTCACAGTTCTGTACATTGGTAAATAGTTGTTGTGCATTTGCCACTTTTAAAGCTTTCTCAGTTTATAACCAATATGGTTTGATTCTTATAAAAAAAAAAGTCATGGTAGTGAATCTGGGGATAGTACCGTGTTACACTGCCAATATTGTCTGCAGTATTTTGCATACCAGTGGTGTTATCCCTTTCCTTGGTTTCTTCTGTTCCATCTGGTGAAAAGTTATGTGTAAATACGATATTACTGGTGAATAGGATTTAGCGGGTAAGCGATGCTGATGACGACATACATCATGCAGGGATCTAAGTGTGCTATGTTTCATTTTGAGGTTTGGATTGCCTTCTGACGTCACCACATGAATGTTCATGAGGACACTAACCATTCCTTATTCTGTCATTGCTTCCCTGTTGTCATCTGTCTGGAAATGGTCAAGATATTGGTTTCTGAAGACACTATCATTTTTCTCATTTACGTTTGAATTCGTTATGTAAAAGATGCTAGGTTTGGATTAATGGACAAAAATGTCATTTTGATCAAGCACTATTGTTTTTATCTTTGTTACAAAATGACGTTTTTTAAGCTTTTGGCCAACAAAAACAAAACACTGCACGTTTGGCAGTCTTTAATTCTGTATGCATCAAGATACATATGATGAAATAAAGTTCACATAAACAAATCACACGTGAGATTTTGGGATTTTGTTGTGGGTTGCCATCAGGGCCGTCCCCAGAGGGGGGGTGTGACACCCCCCCTTTACAAATTCTGTCGGCAAAATGTTGACTTGTCGTCGAAAAGGGTATAATGTCGGGGCAACTGAATTGGTGGGTGGATTATCGGCTGTACACTCCTCCACATCTGTTTTGTTTGTTTGTTCATATCGTAAAGTATCTTGATTTCGGTTGCGGTAACCCCCCCCCCTTCAGAAATTCGAACCGATTGAAAAAAAATTTGGGTCTACCTGGCGAGCGCAGCGAGGCCGAAATTTGAAATTCTTGAATCTGGCCGATTATTTTGTCGGACCCGACTCAACCCCCCCCATTAAAAATGGTCTGGGGGACGCCCCTGGTGCCCACATAGCTGGCAGGACCACTTGCCACCATTGCTCATTTGTTCATGTGTTATGTATAGGTTATGTGTGTGTGTGTCCTAAATGTTAAGTTGTTTAAGCCTATATTTCTTTGAATATAGTGAGCGCAGAAGCTGAGAACTGCGAGTGGGGTGCGTGTTTAACTTTAACTACTACAATATTTTAAATGTCCCTTATTTTCTTCAAACAATTGGCTGAGCTGATAAAGGATACATGCATGTTCAGTAATCTTGTTATATCATGTAGTTGTGAAGACTTTTTTAATTTTCCTTTATATGTATGTCTCCATTTCTTTCACATTTATTTACGTATACGCCACCAATGAATTTTCTATACTCAAAAAAAAAAGATACAGTGCAACTGAGTAAAACTAAAATACAGTATTTGGGCTGTACTTTGGTAATGCAGGCACAAT
The DNA here is from genome assembly GCA_023653785.1 of Ophioderma brevispina. NCBI lineage: Eukaryota > Metazoa > Echinodermata > Ophiuroidea > Amphilepidida > Ophiodermatidae > Ophioderma > Ophioderma brevispina. The sequence continues at coordinate 10,543 of JAMKCH010028400.1, forward strand.
ACTGTAAAGTCTATGAATTTTAAAATTATACTATTAAGTTACTCAAAATTTACGGAAAGAAAAAACTGTAAATTTTATATGCAAATCCGGTCTTACCTTGTTGTAAGAGATTTATGAGTTAGACTAGAGTAGACTCTTTTACGGAATAAATGCTGTACAACCTTGTCAATCCTTTGATCCTCTTTAGAAAATTTCATGCTAGCTAATTCCATGAAGTTACATAGAGGATGAACCGAAATCCTCCCAGCAGTCTCCCAACAAAGTCCCAAAAAATATTTCTTTACGGTTTCCATTCAAATTCACTATTGATGTGGCCTAATAGATTTTTACATCTGTAATTTTCGCAGTATAACATGCAACTGTAAAAAAATTGGTTGACGTGTTTGTCTGCAGGCTTTTGATTCTCCTGTACCTTCACAGTTCAATTACTCACACAAATGTGTTTTAAGTGTTTTGATGAATTAATTTTTCCAGTATTATTTACACCAATTGCCATTTTTTTCATTGTCAATCCCTAGGATACATCGGGGGGGGAGGTATTTTTAATATACATGTTACTAGTTCGAGTCATGCAAAATTCTGATTTTTTTTTTTTTTTAATTTTTTATTTTCTGCCTTAGCAAATCACTGGGGGATAGTGCCTTTAAATGATTTTTTAGCCTATAATATAAGCTATTGTCATCACGTAGCAATTAGAGTAGGAAACCCATATTCTCTCATGACCTGTCCTCTTCATGTCTTGTCCAATTCTTTTGAAACTTACAGGTATGCAAGTAATGACATTTCTTGAAACGTTCTGTTGGGATTTTGAAATTCTGAGCAGATGTTGCGTTTTGGGCATTTTGTTCGTCTTTTTGTGTTTTTTGGCATGATTGTGTTGGAGGGCAAAGACTTATTCTGAATTGTCTGTGTGTCCTACAATGTAGATGCATGCTTTGTGGAAGCTGAAAGCCATGCATTACAATGCTGCCTAGAGAGGCATTGCATTTGCACCTTGTCTGATACATTGGCGTAAATTTGGTGCTTATCTAGGTAGACATTATAATGTTATCAACTTCAATAGCACTCTCCAATTCACAATTGGGGTTTGTGTCCTTGATTTGGACATTCAGTGGCTAGCTCTATAGTAATATTTAGCTGAACATACCTTTGTCAGAATACCTTTTCATCAACCAACATCACAGAAATTTCTTGGTTTGTTGAAACATTATAAACAATGTTTGATACTGGTATGTAGTATTTGTCACAAAAACTATATCAAGGCCTTGGCTTAGCCTTTTTAAATTAGTTTCTTTTTAATGTGGCAAATTAAAAATATAGTGTAAGACAAATTACTAATACATGTAGCATTTGTCTTTTACACTATAGTCTATTGTCATATCATAAGAAACATAATTTCTACTACATATTTTCATTTTACACTTGAATCTTGGAAAGTTTTGCAATTGTGTGAATGTTTATTTGGCATTGTCTCTTTGACGTGTTAACAGAATTAAAAGATAACCAGTTACAGATTTTGACCATAATAACCAAAGATTAAATTAATAGTAGGGCCTACATCAGCATCTAAGTACTGTGTGGAATCAATCACATTTTTAGAGGAAAATGTATTAATTGGAGACTGTTATTAACCTATCAAAAGTTGGTGTCAGGTTTATTATTTTCCCGTTCTGTCGCATGCATTGTTTTAAAAAGATCAAGTAGTGCTACCTTATAACTGCAAGGCTTTACCTCAGGCCTCAAAGCTACTTACATGAACAATCTGTCCTCAAACAATCAAATGTCGATACATTGTATGCCTACCCCCCCCCCCCCCCCCCCCCCCCCCCCACTCACAATTAATAAATTTTAAATAAAATAAGTTTTGTTTTTATTGTGAAGAACTGTTATTGATATAAAAAGTTTAAAAGTTTTCTTAAAGATGTTATTTTTCATTCATTTTGACCTAAATATACCATGAATTAGGCTAACCATGATATTCCCTTATCGCTATTATCTTATTATCCAGTTTCATTTGTTTGTTTTTTTATTAGGAAATTCTTTTCCATAATCAAAGGAAGGATTTTTCCACTGCACTTCATTCTCTCACATTTACCAAAGTAATGTTTGCTTGCAACCAGGTAAACTGTTACAACCTAATGCAGTATAGAAGGTGTCCTTGTATGGCCATGCTCTGACCCTAGGTGGGATTTAAATCATTATCAGTGTCATATGAAGTGCAACTTAAAGGCACTCTCAGTGATTTGCTAAATCAGAAAATCGAAAAAATCATCAAAAATCGGATCTTTGCATGTCTGTAACAAGTATAGGTATCCTAACATACCCTGCAAATGATACGACCAAAAGGAACCTAACATGGACAAAATCGGATGTTTTAGTCATTAGTGTCCGTTCGGACACTTATATTACACGTAATTGAATGGAGATTCGTATCATTGAAAACGGCTGTTTTCTTTGTTTTCAGTCAATTCTTCAGTTGGAAAAGGTAACATAATTATGAGAATTCTACAGGCTTATTCTTCACTTTTAAGCTATTCCTGCAAATTTCAAATATTTTGACTCTTTCGGATAAATCACTGATAGTGTCTTTAATGATGGCAATAAGCGACATGTGTTTGGCTCCCTTTGACCTTGCACTGTGTTAACTTGAAACAGCCCAAATTCTCTCACTCCAACCAGTCATAAGTGGCCTTACAAACACACTGCTATCTCAGAGTGTATTGAGTTCATCCCACAATGCACCAGTTTTGGGACATTTCACCTCAATATTGTCATGTGATGCCAGCATGGGATTCCCCAAAAATCCCATTCTTAAAGGGGACCTGTCATGCAAGTATTGGTGGCGCTTTCATGTTACTTCTGTGTATTTTAATAAAGTGATCACCCTTTCCAGGTTTGATTATATCATAAACAAAATTGTATTAATGTGCAATTTTCTATTGTAAATAATATATAAAGGTACTTTAAAGGATGTTGTCGTTGTCTTTGAATGGCATCATATTATAGGCTACTGCATCATTGATGCTCTGGTTTAGATTTCTCGTCCAGGGTAAAGAGGTATTTTACTGGTCAATTTTATTGGTATACTAAATATGCTTCTAATTCAGCCAAGGACCTAGGTTTTTTGCTTGATGACACCTTGCAGCTAAATACCATACTCGTACATGTCGGAAAGCTTCTTTTGGTATATATTTATAAGATTGGCCACATTTGCAAATTCTTGGATAGCAATTCCACTGAGCGCTTTGTTCATGCTTTTGTTTCATCTCATCTTGACTGCAATAACTCTCTTTTGTATTGTTTACCAAAAATTTCCTGTCTTCACTTCAGAGCTTTAGAAAACAGAAGCCGGAGAGTGAAAACTAATCCTTGCTAAAGCTCCCACTTCCTCAAATGAAATCCTTCCCATTATTTCCTTGGGCAAGGAACGGTAGCACACGAGAAAGTCCCCGCGGAAAATCCAATGCGTAACTTTCATTTTTTATTTACATAAACAACTCTTGTTTTATAGACTATCAGTGCAGCGGTATGTGTAAATTTGTACTGCATACTTTGTACGATCACATTCTACTCACACCATTCACGTGTTGTCTTGGCACACAGCGCCGCCCATTGTTAAATTACGGTCAGAAAGTAATTTGAGCCACGCGACCTTGGCAAATCTTCACTGCGTTAGGGAGTTCACCAGTTTTCGACGGTAACATGCCCCAGTGGCGGTAGACGTTTCATATAGAAGTCCCATTGATGCAAATGAGGTATTGCTATTCATTCCATCAAGAGCTACTGCACAACGCCATACAGCGCATGGCGGAATCAATTGTAATACCTCATTCGCATCAATGGGACTTCTATATGAAACGTCTACCCAAGTGGCTGACATGTACACAACAACTTGTTAACATATATTCGGACCCGGTCAAATAGCATTGATTTGGATTTTTTGTACACTGGATATTGCGCAAAATACTTGGCCTATCGTAACGATTTACGCACCAAAATATTCCTAACTAAATTGTCTAGTTAGCTGACTAGTTTATAATATAGGTTTATATTTGGAAAAAGACGAACAAATGTGAAAAATACGTGAAAAATTCTTACCTTATTAGCTGGCTCAATTCTCGATTGCTGCTGTCAAGTCATGCCATGCTTACAAAAACTAGTGAGCTAATTGGTCTTTTTTGTCAGAACCCATTTCTAACATCAGATCGACCACCTGATTCGTCGTTTTCGCGATATCCTTGGTACCGCGAAACCGTTTTTTCATTCCTTGTTCAGCTAATCGCAGAGCCTTTAACACAGCGTCTGACTGCTAGGGAGTCCCATGACGTAGCGCATGTCTAAGAATAGCCGGCCAATTAGCGATGCGGAAACGGAATTGGTGGCGCTGTGTCCCAGCAGTACAGATTCTATGGGAGCGTAAATGGTGTGTACTTACTCTATTATGAGTGAAAAACAAGATTGTCCACATATTACATTACGTATTTCACTAGAAAATGAGTTCGCATATGGTCTACAATTAGGGGTTCATTCATAGTATTTTTGGGTATAAACGGTTGTTTATGGCCTAGGGCTTGCCCGAGAGTATATCAACGTTCATACCCAAAATACTATGAATGCACCCTGTTCATGTATACCGTACTTTTTACTAACTACTACGGGTGCATGTGGCCATTTTGTGACCCACTGACACACATGACCTTGAATTCTACGTTATAAAGTGCACTTTATTTCGTAAAGTCTGCTAAATTCCTGACTTACAAAATTAAATCATTACATATCAAATTCAGCCTGAAATTGCATGATTTTTTACCACTTTCAGCATTCGTCACGGCAGCCATGCATGCAGAAACATTTATACATGGTCATGTGACACATATTGACCAATCATGTACGCCAATACATATGAGGTATACATGAATGTAACAATCATAACAATATCACAATGGCATGGGCTGGGCATAACTTGTGCGATTGTTTGAAAACAGTATTGTTTCTTAACTCCCGTTAATTTGGAAATCTCCTTTTTCCAATGTCGATAATTACACATTGCCAATCATCTTTGGTTGCCAAGATGACCCCCAAAACTAATAACAACAAATTTCTATTCAGGCCATCCCTGGTGACGCCATACCACTGACGTCACCGCGATCCCATCAGCTCATCCTCTTTCCGCACAACCCCATGGCTCACCACTCGGGCGACAACCAGTGGGGCTGGGTGGAAGGGATCGACATTGGAAAAAGGAGATTTTCCAAATAACGGAGTTAAGAAAACATACTGTTTTCCAAACAACTCCCTCATATTTGAATCTCCTTAGGGTTTTCCAATGTCATAATTACCATTGGCAATCGACATTGAAAAACCCCTTTTTCCCGACTAGCACCGACCATAGGCCCGGAGGTAGTTTGTCGCCCGAAAAGAGACTAACACGATTCGACTAGAACACCCACGTGTAGACGAACCCGAAGGCTATCCTCAAAGGGCGGCCGCGGGTAAGCACCACCTTTGGAGACAGAGTGCGAAAGCTACTAAGGCCTAGAACAAGTAGACCCACTTTCGCTCCCCGTCCACCCTATAAAGTTAACTCCGGTTAAAGTCCCGGGAATCGACTTACCTTAAACTAATCATGCTCACGCTGTTCGAGACGGCGCGAGCGAACACGCCGGCCTCGGGACTCATGTCCTCTGTATGTTTTTATGAAGGAATTGGGAGCGCGCAGCCACAGTATTTATGATTGTTCTAGGCGTAGGCTGCGTGAAAAGCAGAACTTGCCCTACAGCTCTGGTGGAATGAGCCCTAGCACGTTCGCCGGCGTTCACCCCATTGGCTTGGTTGATAACCTCGCAGACCCAACTTGGCCATAGTCTCTTTCGAGGCAGCTGTATGCGGAGGTCCCGTGTTATCACAAACCGCCTGCTCTAACCCTACCATGAGGGCCTCTTCGTACGAAAGGGGTCATATTTAAGCCCCTTACCGGACACCACAGTCGGTCCTCCCGTACGGAAGAACCTACTGACATGTCCGGTCGAACAGGGCGGGCCCCGAGCCAGGGTCGTTTCATTTTTCTGAAGGAAACCCTGGCTGAAATGGAGGGTGGCACCGAAACGTCCAAAACACTACTATTTCCCCCCGACAAAGTGCGTGTAATTCTGAGGCACGACGCCGGACGCCATCGCCATACGGAAAATAGTTTTGGACGTAACTGCGGCCAACTGGCGAAACCCTTCGGCTCAACGGTACACCGTCAACTCCGTAGGTGCGGTTGGCAAGTCCCCATCCCGGCATAACTGGCCATCGTTGGCGCCTGGTGTTAAACTGCGAAGTAAGAGGCGATTAAAGACTCCTCCCTTTGGTAACCCCAGACTCGTACCCCTCGGTGATAGAACTGAAGCGCCGACCTGTATTCTGATTGCGTTTCGTGTCTAGGCCACTACTGAATAAAGAATTAAGGAAGTCTGCGATCTGCGAACAGAGGAAGTGGCCGGACAAAATTTTTTTCGTCCTGCAACACTTAGAGAGACCCGCCACCGTCCAGAAAGAGCATCCAACGCCCACGCTCTGGATCGCGTCCCAGAGAGCCGTACTTCGGAAGCTTGGCATTTCTGGCGGACGCAACCAGATCTATCGACGGGCGAATCGATGGACCCGGGAGATCTGTTTGCGCTCAGCACCCTACCGACGAGACAGGGACCACTCCACAGAAGTTGCCCGCTCGGAATACAGTCCGCAGTGACATTGAGAACGCCCGGAATGTGAACACAGATTAACGTGATCCCCCTCCGATGCACCACTCGATCAGAAGCG
>JAMKCH010028401.1:0-18558 GCA_023653785.1 Ophioderma brevispina
CACACTGTCTACCCTAACCAAAATGGAACACACATACGCACACTGTCAACCTCAACCAAAATGGAACACACAGACGGGCACACTTTTCAACCTAACCAAAATGGAACCACATACGCACCACTTGTTCAACCTAACCAAAATGGAACACATAAGATGCCCACTGGTCAACCTAACCAACAATGGAACACACAAGACGCACCCTGGTCACCTAAAACCAAAATGGGACACACGACTCACAACTTGTTCAAACCTAACCAAAATGAACACACAGACCGTCCCACTGTCAACCAACCAAAATGGAACCCCAGACGCACACAGTCAACCTAACCAAAATGAACACACAGACGCACCTGGTCAACCTAACGCAGAAATAAACACACAGAACGCACACTGGTCAACCGAACCAAAATGGAACCACAGACGCACCCTGGTCACCTAACCAAAATGGAACACACAGACGCACACTGGTCAACCTAACCAACTGAGACACAGACTCACACTGGTCACCTAACCAAATAGAACACGCAGACGCACACTGGTCACCTAACCACATAGAACACCGACCGCACACGTTCAACCTAACCAAAATGGAACACATCACACACACATGGTCAACCTACCCAAAATGGACCCACAACGCACACTGGTTCAACCTAACCAAAATGAAACACAACCAGCACGGTCAACGCTAACCAAAATGGAACACACTATGCACCCTGGTCAACCTAACCAAAATAAAACACGCAGGCCTCACACTGGTCAACCTAACCAAAATGGACACACAACAGACGCACACTGTTCCACTCTAACCACAATGGAACACAACAGAACCGCACACACTGGTCAACCTAACCAAAATGGAACACACAGACTCACAGACAGACAGACACACAGAGAATTGCAGTCACAAATTCCTCCATCCCCTTTTTATGCCCGGGATAAAAACTGTCCGCCAAGGCCTGCCACCAGCATGCCATAGTACAGTTATTTATTACTTTTTCCACATTAAATTCCGAAAAAACAGATCTTCGTTTCATCTTTTGTTAGCTCCCTTTACAAGATGTGTGTTTTGCCCATTTCAAGGTTCTCTTAAATCCAGCATAGCCACTGCACTGCACAAAATACACCAAATGGGTCATTAGAAACAAGCATATTGAAGGGACTTCAAATAATAAGTCCAATATGATGCACCCCTCTGCTGTGACACATTTACATATTATAAATGGCTGAAAAATCCTTTTTTGTTGGGTTTAAAAATTGCATATCCGACTAATCAAGGAATTCCACACTAGTATCTGTATAATTTTTTTTGTAAAGGTATAACATTTTTTTTTAAATTTTACTTATGCCACAAAATACCATAAAATTTCTCAGAAATCAATGGCATCACGACAACATTCCGAACATAAATGTGCATACAATTTGGAATTAACTAATTCTGGTAAAAAGGAGACATTTAAAAATAGCAAACCTCTTCCAGCTTGACACTTAAGGCAAAATTTCAATTTATTCAAAATCTCATAGAAAAAAATTACACAAATTTTTTTAACATAAAACGGTAAATATATTAGCTAAAGGTTGCTTTTGATATCCATGACAATTAAACTTCGGGTTGTAAGTAGTGCTGTGTGCGAAAAAATTATTAATACTGTGCCTAACCCACAGATATCAAAATTAAGATTTAACAATGTACATGTGAAAATGGTTACTTTTTGGTGTTTTATACCTGCTTCTGTTCTAAGATATTTCCTTTTAATTTTTCAAAGTATGTTTATTTTTCCAATACAAATTGGAAATAAAAGAGATATAAAATAGACAAAAATGATAGGGCATTTATGATACTGGTACACTTTTTGAGCCCTTCCGGAAACTAAAGAATTGTTTTTTACATTTTAAAACTTTAAATTGAGTCTTTGCTTTCATTTAGCAAAAGGAACCAAAACCCAAACAAGGGAGAGCAGAGTCAATTTTGTGGCAAAACATGCAAATCCACAATTTTTTTATTAAAATGAAAGCATGTGATAAAGACAAATTCACATAACTCATATTTTTGTTTCCACATTTAATTTCAAACAACACACACTGTAACATCAAAATCAACCAAATCAACTACCATAGCATCCAAAGAAACAAGTTTACGTTGAAAAGTAACCCTCCATGGACTTAACACTTTGGCAATTAAAGTAGATTCATCGATAAAATTGTCTTACGAAAAATGACATATAAATCAAAACCCCTATATCAATTTGTCAAACTTGACTACGGGTAGGATTTAACTCTCCTCCACAATTTTTTTTGCAGTTAAAGACTGGGCATGACTTGTTTTAGTTTTTTTTTTAATTCCTCATTTTTACAATAAATAATTTTGCCCAGCCTACATGTAAGTTGCTTTTAAGAGCTGAACTTTAGGGGATTGTGTATAAACAAAAATACACCGAAAATCTGTCTCATGTTGCTTTTTTTTGAATAATTGTGGTAATTCTTTTTAGAGACATTTAGGTAAAATAATTTAGGGAAAAATAATTTCAGGAAATTTAAAAACACCTATTATTTCAAATAAAACACTCATCTGCAAAATCTAAAACGTGAGAATTATTTGTCTCATGTTGATTTCCTTTCATCATGACCCCTTAATTCATCACCAAGGAGTTGTGTTCTTCTAGGAAAAATTATGAAAAAGTAGATACTACAGTATTTCTAGAAATACTTCAACAATAAAATGTTGTGGGACCACCTGTTCTTGTTTTTGATGACCACAAAGAAAAATAAAAACTTGTTATGGATCTTTTGATATTTTCTTTAACCATTAAAAAACGAACACCAATCTTAAAATTCATCAATTACTTGAGAAATAATTTTAAAATGTGTAGGTTTTCACAAAATTGTTCCCATTTTTGCCCTTTTCTATATGACAAAAACAGCCCCGTACAAAGTCTTGGGAATTTGAAAGTTATAGGCATGACCATGACATCTCTTAAAACGCCTTTTTAAAAAAAATAAAATTTTGGCCACACATTTTTTTCACCAATACCAACATTTCCAGACAATTTCAACAAGAATCTGGGCAAGAAGCCATAGCCGATAATCCTACCTTTAAACCCGGAACAAGAAGAATGCGAAGGAGTAACAATATGTTGCTACAATGTATGTCAAGAATGGTAATGACATTATTATTTCCAGGATTTTTGGTCAAATATCCTTCCCAAATTCCTTTTTCCAGGCAATAGTACCACAAACCAATTGTTTTCAAATTGTGGAAGTGATTTCAGTAAGGGTCTATTTCATTATTATGTTGAATATTTTTTCATTGCCATGTGTCCCTCTAACAAGCTCTTTCACAGTAATATAAGGTGGACTGATTTTTGTTACAATGTATGGTAATGAGTTAAACGCCTTGGAAGACCTAAAAGTCTGGTTTTAATTAACTAAGGTTATGGCCATTGGAGAGAAAATTTTTCTTTGCTAATATAGGAGTGGGCATAAATGGGTCATTTTTGCTTTTAATTAGGGGCTGGTTTCTTTGTATTCTATTTACCTATTCAACGTTTGACAATGGACAGAATTTTTGCCTTGGGTCCGGGACAGGTCCTTACTTTTGTGGATGGAGTGGATTTGAGCAGAAAATCCCTTAATAGAGAGGAGCAGGAGGATATCATAGGGGCCTTATTTAGGCTTGTACCTCCCACTACAGAAAAGGTTTGACACCTTTGGTAGTTAGTATGGGACCCTTACATCAATGCTAGGAGGTTAGTACTCTCAAATTGTGGCTATCACTTTCAATAGGGTCAATTTAAGTGTACACAGGGGTGTAAAACTTTTTAAAAATCCTCAATCAGTTGAATGTATGCCATATTGTCCATTCTAAGCATAAGGATTCCAAAAGTATAGTTTGTACCACCTAACGGACATGGTTTTGGAGTTATAATGTAAAAATGGCTTAAAATGGTAATAAAAAAGGTCAATTCTAATTTGTACAGGGGGTCACATAAAAGTTAATCTGATTATATTTTAAATACTTGGCAAGTTATTTGCTCAGTAAGAGACTCCCAAAAAGTATCGTTTTGTGATGTTTAAATGTTGACTTTACGGGAGATAAGGGTCAAAGAGGTCAACGCCAATTGGATTATGTTGCCCATGCCCTATTTTTGCTTCACCACATAATATGGTAACTATACACTGCAGATAGTACAAAACTAGTACTTATTTTGACGCATTAGCTAGATGAGACGATTTATCTTTTCAACAAAATTGGAGCCACTTCTGATTTTGACCCCTGTACAAATAGAAATGACCTTTTTTACAATTTAGCCATTTACCCTATAACCTCCAAAAACATTGGTCTAGATGTAGTACAAACGATAAATTTTGGAATCCGTATGACTAGACGGGAAATATGGATACATTTCCAACATGATTGGAACATTTAAAAGTTTGACCCCCCTGTGTAAACTTAAAGTGGTCCCTATTGAAAAATGTGACACCACAATTTGACGCACTAACTACCTTGCATTAATAGAGGGTCCATACTAACTACCAAAGTTGTCAATCCTTTTCTGTAGTGAGAGTACTATGTGCCTCTCCTTGCCTCTATATCCGGTCTGACCTTTTATTCAGTTGCCTACCATTCGTCTCTATATTCGCCTTCCTCCACCCCTTCCTCTCTTTCTAATAATCCACCCTCACTGCTCGGGATGATGAATCTCTCACCACAGATTACGTACCCAATGCATCCCTTGCGCTATTTTTTCTCCCTCCCTTTCCGCTCCTACGTCTCTTTATTACCCCTTGCGCTCCTCTAGACTTTCTGGTAAACGATTTGGTGTTTGACCTTTGAGTTCCTAGCTCCGCCACTATAATTATCATTTCACAGGTATTTTGTAATACTTTGATTCTCTTATATGTAGATGAGAACTAAGATAGCTGATTTAAAAGTTGCCATGAAAATTGGACATTGCGGTTCTTAAAAATTGATGTTTTAGGCCAGAATTTAGGTTGAGGGCGCTGTCCACCCAAATTTTCGCCAACACTTTTTTTTAGTTTGCAGCTACAAAGATGATCACAAACTTGACCTGCTCAAGAAATTTAGATTCATTCTATCTCATTTAGTTTGCCTGTAGCACTCATTGAAGGTTCCTCACATGCTCCTATTAAATGGACAGGGGTCAGGCACTTTCTTTGTGTACAATTGAATGGGAGCATTTAATTTTCAAATGAAAGTTGAATGAGCACTGTAGACAAACTATGTAATAAAGTACTCAAATTTCTTTAGCTGGTCAAATTTGTTGATTTATGTTGATATGTTATTAAACCTTCATGGCTGTAAACTTCAAAACAGCAAATGCGAAAGCATAAGCGAAAAAATCGGAAGATGAAAAGCGCCCTCATGCTAAATTTGGCACCTTAAAAACGATCAGTTTTTAAGAACAATGCATGTCATTTTCATCAAACTTTGAAAACAAGCTATCTAGAGATCATTACATCTAAGTAGACATCAAAAGCATTACAAAAACCTGGGATGAAAAGAGTAATAAGAGGGTTTGGATTCTTTTCTGCTAAAATCCGGCTCCCACAAACAAATTTAAGGGACATGACACTAGCGGCGCCCTTGGACAGTTTTTCTTGGACCAGAGGTAAAAATTTTGTCACTCATGTTACGATAGGTTTAATAGATACAAAGAAACCCAGCCCAATGAAAATAACCCAAAAAAGTAATTTTGCCCTCGTATGCCCCACTTCCTACTAAAGATTAGGGATTGTTATTGACAAAGTTATCAGCACTTTTCTATAACAATTTTCTGGGCTTTAAATTCCTGACCAAAATTTAAGGACTTTCTGGCAGGTGTTATGAGCATTTTTTCAGACATAGTTGATTACTAAAGGACACATCAGTGATCTACCAAAAGGAGTCAAATATTTGAAATGTGCAGAAGAAAATAGCCTACAAGTGAAGGATAAGTTTGTAGAATCTCGTAAGTTTCTTCCAACTGAAAATGACAGGAAAAGGAAGAAGAGGAAAGAGGCAGTGTGCAAATATGAATCTCCATTCAGTTACATGTAGCTAATAAGTTGTCCGTACGGACAGTAATGACTCTAATCTCCGATTGTGTCTTTATTAGGGTGCTTTTGGTCTTGCCACAGTTGTAGGGTATGTTAGGATACATATCGTGTTACAAACAGCAAAAAATCTGATTTGATGCTTTTTTCGAATTCCGATTTGTCAGCAAATTCACTGATAGTGCCTTATACTCTTATCCTACCTATTTTTCACCATATTTCAGGTTCAAACACAACCAAATCTGCCGATAAATCTCATGCCTGAATTGGATCATACGCGGTTTGTTGATTATTTTATTGATCATACTGCTTGGCATATTTTTTTTATGTAAATCCTGAGAAGATGGTTGTCCCAAGTAGAAAAAGGTAGTAGATGAGAGGGAGTTGCAAACCCAGAAAGTTTGTAGCTAGAAGTGTAGCAAATTTTCAGTCTTCTGGTAATTATAAACTGTGGGTCACCAACAACGAACCAAAAACTGTGATAGATAAGGGAATTTTTAGGAATGGTCATATTTTCATTATTTTGTAGCAAAATCTTTTCATTTTCTCTCAACGTTGCTTTAAATGGAAACAGAAATTGGCCTTCAAATGTTTTACTTAAATTATGTCCATTACATGGTACAGTCAGAAATTCATAAATATAATCTTGATTTTTCGTAGTTTGTGATGAAACTGTGTGCAGCGTTACAATCTCCCAACTTAGTCAAATTTCCTTGCTAAAAAGGTTGACATTTTGGAAAGTGGAAAAAAAGTATGTTAAACTTGCCCCATTCAAATCTATCACTGGTATAGCTATGGGTCTATGTTCCAACCGACCACATCGGTAGTTTCCGGAATCGGGCCGATGATATAAGTTTTTTTCGAATCTGAATCGGCAAAAGTTCCTGCATTTAACGATCGATTTGACCGATCAATCCGATTATGCAAAGGCAATAGTCTGGATTTATTTTAGGTTAACAATCCTTCAACTCACCTACTTTACGTCATTTAGGCTCGCAAGCCAATTTTTCACGACTTTTACATTTCTAACCACAAATCTGTAGCAACTCCAATATGTCAAACTCGCGTACAAAATTCAATTTTTAAAACATTTTTAGTTTTTTTGTTTTTTTGTTAATTTTGCTTGTTTACAGCGTTGGAAAGTTACATCATTAGCAGTCACCCTCTACAGTGTGCTTAGTGTATATTGTCTTAGGTGATTATATGGGTGTTTCCCCAGGTTTATTCACCTCGTACAGGACCTAGTCAAAGACATATCAATGACATACTTTTGTTGGACCAATCAGAGCAATAATCAGGTCGCTTCCTTCTGTCCATCGGCACGCCTTTCCCGATGTGGGCGGGGCATAGTCAGAAGTCATGCCAAGCATTATATGGCCACACAGCTTTAGACGCTTACAGCTGTGCCCTGGCAGTGTATGTGAAGTGTAATAACATAGCGGTACGAGACTTTTTTGGGAATTAATATGCAGTAATTACCTTTCGAGTACTGGGAATACTTAAACAAATAAAGGTTAAATTAAGATTTATCTGGCTAACATGACACTACAAATGTGTTTTCAGATTGTATGGGCATCTCGGAATATGTGTCAAGAATTTAGGGTGGCTATTTCAACTTTGGGTACGATAAGAATCTCAATTCCCATTTCAGACTTTTTTCTATCTAAATAAACAATGGAAAATGAATGGATGATAACAAGGTGAGTTAATACGTATTACCACTCTACACAACACCAGGTAGATTTATGTTGTGTTTGTTATTTTATGGGGTTCCAGCTTCGCGGGACTTGAAAATGCAATTTTTAAAAATCGGAAATCGGATTGGCAGATTTAAAGAGAAATCAATCGGAAATCGGGAATTCGAACTTGGGGTGATCGGTGGACACTAGATGGGTCCCTTTTTAGCCAAAACCAAAAATGTATAGATGAGAGCGAGTAGGCGCAGCGGGGGTCTTCCCTCGCTTTACCCCACTCGAGGTCCCAGGTTCGATCCCGGCTCGGGCCTGAGGCTTTACGTGTAATTGGTTTCCAGTCCAAGCTCGCTTCTCTCGCAGGTTTTCTCCGGGTACTCGGTTTCCTCCTGCTTCTAAACTGGACTTTCTTCCCCTTCATTGTCTAGTTAATGTATTGATTTCGGCGTTGTGTTCATGTGCACATTGGCGCTGTATTTAGCTGCTGCCTCTAAGTTGCATTGTTTCTGAAAAGCGCTGTGTTTTTGTAGAGCGTATATTAAATCTTAAATTATTCTTATTATTATTATATTATTATCATTATGACTGAGGTGATATCAATGGTTACAAACAGAAGTTTAGCACCTGGTCTACTGATCTGTTAGAGGTGCGAAGAATCTGCCCAGATTGTTACAGCATTCAATAGCCTTATCACCGCCTGATTGACGCAAATTAAAAGGCACAGCCCTGCCGATGCTCCATGCATACTGCCGGGCAGGGCTTTGTTCATTGCCCGGCGTTGACGTCCACAGACAAACTCATGGATAGATATGGGTCCTACTTCCGGACAGTCTCTCGGAGGCACAACTCCAACCAAACAAACTCCCACCCCCCCCCCCCCCGCGAATTTTTGATGTGGCCCGCAATAGTTTATGGATTCAACCAATATATGCGGCCCCTGCGTAGAAGAACAAGGGTGGAACCCTGAGTGGAAAGGCGTTCGGACACCCTGCTTGATGCTATGAAAGGAGTTTGCAAAACCGGCTTGTTGCTTTGCAGCAATTTTCAAAGGTTCCACACCAGGCCTTCCATCGATGTGGATGAATTGAAAGGGTTGAAGATCCTGCTTGTTCGTGTATATCATAAGCCAGTTACTGTACGGGCCTTTTTAAAATTCGAGTTTGTTGCAACCCACCTGGTGTGTATTAATTTTCCAATATATACATTAATGGGTGGGTATCCCCTAACTAGGATTAGGTATGTTTCGCCCCGAAATGTTTGCACATTAGCGCGTACTGCCTATTCAAAAATGGATGTCATTGTTTTATGAAAAAACTGCTATTTGTATTTTCATTATAGATAGGAAATTTAGCTCCCCCGGACTAAACGAAAGAAGTTTACCTTCCTGAAGTGCGCCGAAACATTTAAGTGTCCAATATGGCCGCCAGAAGGAGGCAGTTGTTAAAGGTACTAAAATTGCCACATTGATGGGTCAAGAAAGCGAGTAATATTTGAGAGCACCAAAAAAAGAATATTAATGATTTAGTATATTGCGGACATGATCTTAATTCATGATGGCGTCGGTTATACCTGCTTCGGGGGACATAAATCAAGAAGAAGAAAACACCCCCGCAAAATCTTTTTCGGACCTAAAAAGAACATTAGGAAACCTAATGATAACATTCTTTCCGCAATTTCTGTCTACTTCTGGACAATTGCAGACCACTCAACATAGTTGACGCTGGGAAGGAAACTGATATCGGCAGTAGAGAGGGAGAAGGAGAAGAGCTGGTGGTACATGTGAAGAAAAAAAAGATAGCGCTTGATGTGCTCGAAAGAAAGTTAGTCACCATATTTAAATTCCTTCTACATAGACACTTTTTTCACTTCTTCATAGATATTGGTATGTTACTCGGAAAACACATAGGACGTCACTGAGTAGTACTTAAATACAGTCCACACCCATTTATTTATGAGGATATGAGCATTGTCGTCCTATGAACTATTATAAGAGTCAGTTTTAAACTACGTTATAGGCCCAAGTAAAGTAACCAGCTTATAATGACGCACTCTCTTGGGGGGAAAACAGCCATACCCAACTTAAATATTGTTTACATCTTGAAATGTTAGGGTATTATTAGAAAGTGTTTTAATAACAGCGAAAAGGGGGTTAGGGCTGCTTTTCTCCCCGATGTACGTACAATAGAGCGGACATAAATCACTGCCATCTCTAAACAACAAGGCCTGTACGTAACATATAAATGCAATTAAATTCTTTTTGGAGCCCCAAAATATCACCCAGGTTCGTTTTCAACAATTCCATTTTTTTAGTCATTTAGCAAAATATGCCTTCCTGTGGCGGGCAGCCATCTTGGAGCTAGATGTGAAGCCCCCTTAGGAAGTTAAAAACTTGATTTTGCGTAGTCGTGGATAAAAATTTACCATCGTAATGCAATTATAATGGGCGTTGTACAATAAAACAATGGCGGCCATTTTGGAAAAGGGACAGGACACGCTAACGTGAAGCTTTGCGGGGGCAGAAACATACCTCATCCTAGTAGGGGGACATCCCCCTCAGAAATAATCACCAGTTGGGTGCAACGAATGGAAAATCAGATGATGGCAGCCTAGGGGACTAGTAGCAGTTTACCAAGGCCCACACAGGCATTGCTTGGTGGTGCTATAAAGGGTTCCAAGGGAATGTGCTGTATATTCTCCATTACTACAATTTGGCCCACACAGGTTCACCCTGGAAATGTATTGAAGGGATTGCAGACCCGGGGCTTGTTGCTGTGCAGCAGGTGACCACAGGCCAACAGGCCTTCCAAGTGATGCTATCTATACAAGAATCTCCAGACCCTCGATTCTTTCTCTGCTTTGCTATTACGTCCTTCCATGGATCCTCAACCATAGAATGCTTGTAGCTACCAGCTCGATTCTTGCACCAGATCCATGTGATTGTCTCCTATCCTACGTAGACAACAAAAGAGGAAAACACGGTGTGCGCTAATGCTCTCTAAAGGGTTGCAACGAGAGTTTCGCAGTATCACGGTGTCCAAAAAATCTAAAGTACCATACTGAGTTTTACCCTGCATGTAAAGCTTTCCATCAAAAATGTATTCAACATCTGAACGGGATTAGATTGAGACATGTTTCTTTGATACAAAAATTGTGAAATTTCTAATTTTGTATTAGGAGCAAATACAAAATTCTGCCTATGTTTATATTGAAATATAAGCAAATCATAATCTATACTTTCTTGATAGAACCAATTTCTGTAGCCACAATACAAAGTAAGAAATCTATTGAGTGTCCAATCTTTTATGGAAAATGACTATTATGACATTCCAATATTTGGGTGCCTAAAAAATCTCGTTTGACACCATTAAAACACATGGTGCTTGTGCTATCTTAAAGGCCGACCAGAGATTTCCTGAGGAGGGTACCCATGCCTCAATTTCCAAAAAAAATCGGTTTTTTGCATGTAATAAGCTTGCATTCCCCCATACTAATCACGTGTGGAATTGCTAAGCTTAAACAAATTCCTTCATATAGAAAATCACAAACTTTGTTATAAAATTCCGGAATCCGGAAATTTTGTTATACACAGTATCTATGGGACGTAATACTAAAACATAAATGATTACTGCATCAAAACGAAAAATCCGATGTCATCTCAAATTTCGGAATTGTGCATTTTTAGATTATTACTGTTAGTTCTAGTTGACTGTGTTAATATTACCAAAAAAATAATATTTCGAAAAATCTTCTGAGTCAGACTTTTAAAATTTACCCTCAAAATGCTAAATTTACTTTTTCCCCAGGTTTAATATTGTTCCTAATTGAGACTTCAACCTCTGAGTACCCACCATTTTCTTACGAATCTGATGGCTCATTACAGAATATAAGATGATTATTACCTCTGGTCAAAAGAGACACCTTCCGACAATTAGATCGCAAAATAAGTAAAATTTAATGTTGTCATTTTACGTCAAAAACAGATTGGTTGTCATGACATTGATATGAGCTATGCAAAATTGTACTTGAACAATATGGGACATTTTGGAAGCGAACCCCCCAATTTTCAAAATTTGATTATTTTGGCACAGTTACGTGGTAATTGTCTAGGAAACTATACCTGCGAAACAGAGGACATTTCGAAAAAACTGTGTATTTATCACAAATAAGTGATTTTGTAATTAGAATGGGATCAAAGATTGGGACCTTAACGACCAGAGCTGGAAATGATTACGTTATGTCCGTCATGATGAAAAATAGTGCCAATAGAGAAAATAACCTCTAACTGACTTGCCCCGAATATTAACGACATCCGATGTACACAAAGGCAGCATTTTTATAATACCTGCCACATGTTTTGATCGAGATTTCGATCACTTGACACTGTAAGTGTTAAAACAACAATGGATGACACGTACATGGCGCTATTTCCAGGCTATTCAACATTGGAAGGCCGTTCAGCAGCGTTTTTTTTGAATTATTATCGGGATCACCGATAATAATATTCTAGTACAAAATTACCTCGTTTGGACACATAGACATTTTCGAGCTTAACCAATCACAGGTATAGTTTACTAGCCAGGTACCAATGCAACGTGTAAAAAATCTCCAAATTTTTGAAAAAATTGGGGGCGCCCCTTCAAAAAAATGTGCTAATATGCTTAATGACTAGATGATTTTTTCAGGCAAGTGATTTTCTTATAACCCTGGAAACTCTGAAAATTCACCGAGATGAGTTGTGAAAACATAGATTTCCAAATGAACATAATTTTACAAAGCTATGATGTCATCAAGCATGAGGCAGTTTCCTTATTAAAACTTTGGTTTCCGGGGTAAATTTTGGGTGAAATGGCTTTGGAAATGGTTTCAATTTGATCGTATGATAGGTATGTAAAGGTACCTTTCAGATATATTATTTACTTCTGACCCAGGGAAAGCCCAAAGCATGCGATGATAGCTGAAATAAAAATGTTCAAAGTAAAATCCCAGCATTTTCTTAATTTCTTCTTAACCTTTCTTTCAATCTTTAAGCCATTTCCCATTGTTTCAGACAAATTACTTGTTGAGGATAGGAAACCCAAGTGCATACTACCATTTTAGGGTACGATTGGGTCAAACTTTGCCCTGTCAAAGTTTGGGGGTACTTCCGAGCACACCATACCGGATTCAAAACCTGCCGCGTTTAGCCCGAATGATTTGTAAAGCCCCCGAAAATGACAAAAAAATAATAACGGTATTTCTGTAATTCACATGCACGATTAAAATCTCAATTCGGTCCCCAAAACACGAATCTTCAAAATCAATTTTTTGCACAATATGTAGAAAAATAACATGGACAAATATTATATTCAACAAAAAATAGAGACCCAAAAATGGACTTTTATCATACATTTTGGAAGCATTATTTATGTCACTCATTTCCAAAAGTGAAAAGTTAAAATTTTTACTCAACTTTTAACGATAATTGGTCAAGGTTATATGAACAGATGTCTCTAATTGTTGTTATGCTATGAATGGAATTCATCTAAGAAATAGTTTTTTAAAATCGCTCATAGAACCTCTTCGTCAGTTAGAAATGAGGGAATGGAATTACATGCATATTTTAAGGGCACAGAGATGACGAACAGCAGTGTTTGGACCGATTCAAACACACTCGCGTGGACTGCGTTGATAAGTCATTGCACCTAGCAACGCGGTGCGCAATTGGTCAACCTATGCGCCGCACTACAGGTAGAAGTGCTGATGTGTGTACGCAGTGTGTTCGCACACGGTTCTATTTTTAGGTCATGTGCTGAGCGGAGTAGTAATTAAAACCAAACAATGTTTGTAAATCGAAATCCGCTGAGTAGAAGCCGAATTGAAAATGGCGATAAGTTGTGTCTGCGGCCATTGACCAAATTCTGAGTAGGTTATATATGTGGTATGGCAAGAAAACAAGGTTAAAATAAAATATTGTCAACTGTTCAGGTCCCGGTTGGAAAAACTAGGCCTAAATCATGGGTCTAATATCCTACGCTTTAGGAATAAAAAGGGGAAAACAACTGCAACAAGTTTGTTCATCGGTAGGCCTAAGCCGCGTACACATTTTATTTTGATGGAAGAGTTAGGGCTACTTTTAAACCGAATCATTTTTTTATTTCATGAATTGAGAAAATTTTAGTTTATTTAGTATCGTGTACAATGAGCCTCCTTGTAAAAAAAATGCCTCATCAGAGATCGGAGGTCCAAGATATTGTTGTTTTTAAAGGTTTGCGACTAATTAACTTAGCTTTACTTTGGCATGATTTGAGGCTTCTTGGGGGAACTCCTTTAAGATATTTTTTAAAAATCAATAAATAAACGCATTTCGCATGAAATTTGTCGGAAAGAAAGTGGATAGATTATATACCTTGTGGTTTTGTTTCATTGTTGTTTTGACATTGTTCTTGATTTGTTTGGGTTGTGGGGGGGTTTGCTTTGTTTGCCTTTTGGGATTGTTTGTTTGTTTGGGTGCTTGATTTGTATTATTGTTCGGTTGTGTGTGTGTGCCTTATCATGACAGTCATTCTTTTAAAGTTTATTTCCATTTTCGGAGGAAATTTTGAAAGAAAATATGCTGCGGGTTTGTTACCCTAGACTTTATATAATGCGTTGTCAAACTGCGGCACATTCTCACATAGGCCTACGTAAAATTTCCCTTGAACTTTGCCAGCGGGCACTTGCATTGAAAAACGCACCGGAGGTCTCAATGCTAAGCTGCGCGTAATCAAATGACGATTGGAAAATACTACATTAGCGCTAATGCATGAATTGATCCGGTAGGTGGTGTGCTTCCGAGGAACCTTAAGGCATAAAAAAAAATGTTTGTTTGGCATGACAGGACCTGTGCCCCTTAATAACGGCCGACTCTAAAATTTTATGCAATTTAGCACAAATAAAAAAAAAAATATTTCTGCCGACCCCACCCATTATTCCATCCACAATAATTTTTTTTTTACCAACACAAAGACGAAAAAATAACAAGACAACAAGCAACTACAACAAGTAAAATAAAAGATCTTTGCTATGTTCATTGAAAAAAAGCTTTAAAATAGCATCTTGTATTCATGTTAGAGTAAAACATGAGAAGATTTCAATTTTTTTTTTTTTTAAATCTGACCGCCGACCCTGATATTTTTTTTTTTTAAACTTACAAAATTTTTTTTATGCTAAGATAACAGTTTCCCAAAGCTGAAAATACAAGTGGCCAAGCTCCAGTATTCACAAGTCTATGCACTGTAGGCCAAGTTAAAATAAAAATCAGGTTTTTGGTAAAAACCTCCATTCTCCAATTTTTATGGTCATGAATGAAAACAAATTTTATGCCCTTAGGAAAAAAAAAATACGTCTTCCTTGCCGAATTCTGACAAGACTCCATAGACTCACACACAAAAATTTTGCAAAAATCAATTTTTTCTCTTTCTCCACACAAATTTTTCCGAGCATGTTACCGGAAACAAAAAATTTTATTTTTTATTTAGGCCCACCTCCAAAATCCTGGCTACTCAGTCTCGCTGTCTTTGTGTTATTTATGTTTTCCCACAAACTACAGCTGGCTGCAGTTCTCTGACAATGGATGAATACATTTTCTGTTGTAGTATACCTAATGAAAACCACAAAAACTTACTGATGTGGGGTGTGTTGTTTCTTGCTCCACGTGAGCCATATGGGGGTGTTCTGTCGCCTCCACTCTACCTCTTCCAACCTCCATTCCCCCTCCCCGTAGGGAGGTCTGGTTCGATTCTGGTGTTGTATATGGCGAGTGCTGAAAATGTGGTCTGCCCCCTTGATGCTGGTGTGTGTTCCATGTCGAGATGGCGTCTTGCATGGGATTTTAACCCTCTAACAACAAAAAAGGAATAAAACTTTAGGACAGAACCAAAAAAAAAATGCATCTACTTTGCCTACAATGAAACTCGACACTACTGCCACTGGGTCATATGCTTTTACTAGATCGTACTTTTTGAGGATTCGTACAAAATGATATTATAAGATGAATCAAAATCCATGGTTCACTATTGAGGACAGTGTATTAAAAACCAATGGCATGCACCAGCGGCGTAGGGGCCTACCCGCTCTGACGGGGGGCAAATTTCCAGTCTTGGGAACTTTTCTCTCTCAGGGGTGTCACCGGCCCAATTTTTTCCCGGTCGAGGGCTAAACAAACAGCTGATTTTAGCATGCTATTGCAAATTTTTTCCCGGCCACAGTCGTCGGGGGGGGGGGGGGGGGGGGGGGGGGGGGGGGGGGGGGGGGGGGGGAGGGGGGACCTCCCACTGCCCCGCCTCTGTACGAGGATCAGTGGCAGCACGGTCACCATATTGGAACAGGTCAACATGGCCTAATTCCGGCGGTACTACCTACCCAATGAGACCACATAGTTCAATGGAAAATCCAGCACGGCTAGAATTTTGCGAAAGTACAAGTGAACTCTTGCAAAGTTTCCACCAAAGAAATCCTCAAGGAATCCAGTTAGATTGTGGGGGGGGGGGGGGGGGGGGGAGGGGACCTTCCCCCCTGCCCCCGCCTGTTTCGCCAGTGGGCATGCACGGTCACCATATTGGGAAACAGTAAACCTGGCCTTCTAAACTCCCGGGACCCCCTACATACCCAATGAGGACCACCTGAGTTCAATGGAAATCAGACACGGCTAGAATTTTGCCGAAAGTACAAGTGCCCTCTTGCAAAGTTTCCACCAAAAAGATCTCACGAATCCAGTTAGATTTGTGTAAACTTCTAAAAAGTTTAACACAATTGAATTAATCAAAGGGACTCTGCAAACGTAACCTGTGAGAACAATAAGACTCATAGTGTCCACAAAATCTCCCTGAATCAATAGTCGCAATACTGAGTAAAAAATATAACACTAGGGCCATTCTCGGTCACGTTTGTGACCTAAAACTGGCGATTTTTTACTTCAACTCAATGTGTTTGTCAACGAACCAATCTGTTATACTTTACATTATTAATAACCTTCGTCCACACCTAACCAAAAATAAGTTCCATTTTGGTTAGATTGGTTATTTTGGCATGGGGGCAAATAAGTTTGGTCACGTGTGTGACCTTCTGATGGTCAAACAATGTACGAACCTGTATTTGTCCCAATGACAAAAACAATCAAGTGAAAAGTGGAAATATTATTTTTGGTTAGGTTTGGACTTCAGACTATTAACCCTAAGGCGAACGAGAGGCATTCAAAAGAATCGAATCCTTGGTACAGGTCGGAACTCTGATTTAATGCATCTTGGACGTCAACAAAAAAACATTTTTTGTCCTCGCACATGACTCTCAATGCTTTTTAATGCATCGGGACTCTTCTGGAAAATTACGCGATGCTTTTAAATGAATCTGGGACGTCTTAACGGAAAATGGCGCGATGCATTTTTTCTTAAATGATCTGGGACATTCCCGGACACATGACCGATGCTTTTCATGGGCATTGGGACAGTTTGCCCGAGAGATACGAAATTGGTTGTTGCAATGCTTTCATTGCATCGGGACAGTTTGCCCGCAATGAAGATCGAAATTGGCGCCAATGCTTTGCAATGCAATGCATCTCGGACGATTGCCCGAGAAGATCAAATATTGGCCGCGATGCTTTATTGCATCTGGGACAAAACTTGGCCCGCAGAAGAGATGCGAACTTGGGCAATGCCTTCCATTGCATCTCGGCCGTCTTCGGAAAATGATGCGAGGCTTTTCATTGCATCTCGGACATCTTCGCGGAAAATTACGCGATGTCTTTCGTTGCATTTGGGCCGTTTACCGGCTATATTGCAAACAAAGTAGAGCAAGTCAGATTCATACAAAACCTATTTTGCATGGAACCTAATTTGCTTCCTTTTTAAAAGTTCAATAGCCGTGCCCTGCTTTTTAACTTGGCCGTTGGCCGCCATGGGGAGGGGGGGGCGTTGATTTCTTTTAAAAAAAATACAAGTCCCCCGCCTGCCGGGCCCTGCCACGTCCGTTGTGATAGAATTGGCGAACAAACCGGCCAAACATTGAGGGGTAATTCTTTGCCAAGCCTTAACGGCCTATGCCATACACATTTTTAGCAAGAATTCCCCCTCAATTTGGGCCGGTTTGTTCGTTTTTATTATATCACTGACGTAGGGCCCGCGGCAGGCTGGACTTGTATTTTTTTTTAAGAAATCAACGTGGCAGGGCCACGCAATAAAAGCAGGCCACGGCAATTAAAACTTTTATTTCTTTTTACCATTGGGGAAGAAACTCCTTGTTACTCCTCGTGAGGATAAACAAACCCAGGAAATTTACCGCATGCACCACCCGACTAAAACTAAACTAAGCCCTGCTGGCCATAAAGACCCAGGTCCTTGCAATAAAGACCTGCTAAAGACCTGCTAAATCCCTGAAGGGCATCAAGACCTGCAACCTAAACCTACCAACTAAAAACTAAGCCCTGCGGGCCATAAAGACCCAGGTCTTTGCAAGAAAGACCCGCTAACTCCTACCGGTCATAAAGAATCCGTGTCCCCCCCCCCCCCCCCCCCCCCCCTTACCTTTTTAAAAGCTAAAACACTTACCCGTGTTATCAGTGATGCGGTAAATAATCCTCGCCACAAAAGTCATGCGGACGCTCGTCTAAACGGTTAGCTAGTGAGTAGCTAGTTAGTAAAAAAATTGTGCGATCAAACGGTAGCTAAAATCGTGCTATCAAACCGGTGCATCCTCCATTTCCAACCGTTATGTCTACAACCAAACCTTGCGTTTCATGGCCCGTTTTAATTCAACAGAAGCCCCATGATATAATGTCACTAGGAGAATCATTGCATAGTAC
>JAMKCH010028402.1:0-67313 GCA_023653785.1 Ophioderma brevispina
TGTACATCGGCATTCTCAAATGCTTCAACTTTTCAGGTCATTCTTTGATGGTCCCGGTTTCAGAAAAGCCATACTGAAGCACTGGGTTGACTAGTGAATTAACAAGTCGTAATTGGGTGGAGAGTGAGAGGTCGTTATCATCAGACATCTGTAATTCACTAGTGGCTGTTGTTGTGACAATAAATTCTGCTTTTGATTGATGGTGTTAGCGTTTGATGGTGTTAGCGTTACCCCCAAATACTTGAATCTGTTTAACCTGCTCAAGTGTGAAACCATCAAGATGGATCTTTACTGGGAGCTGGTCATCTCGGGAGAATACCATAGCTTTTGTTTTAGGTATCCTGATCTCCATCCCCATATTTCTTGCTAGCATGATTCACTTGCTCAATCAAGGTTTGCAGATCGTCCTCTGATTCAGCGATGAGAGCTATATCGTCATCAAAAAGGAGGTCTTTTTGATTGTGTAGCCATCCAGTTTATGCCCAAGTTTTGTACAGTTCTCAAAAGGCTTCTGCTAAGATGTAATCGAGAAATAGGTTGAAGAGGTCGGTGATAGAAGGCATCCCTGGCGCACGCCAATAGTTGTTCAAAACCACTCTTAAGATTGTTGTTAAGTCTGATGCCGCTTTTAGCCTTGGTATAGAGATCTCTTATTGATGGTGATTCAGTTTTTGGGGCACACCATAATGAAGCATCACTGTTGTAATGAGGCCATCGTGCCATACTCGATCGAATGCCTTCTTGTAATCAAGAGACAGCAAACACCTTTCCCATCTTTTATTCTCGAGGCGATGTTGGATTAGGAGCTTCGAGGGTGAAAGACTTTTTCAATTGTGGAGCGGCCAGTTCTGAACCCTGCTTGTTCTTATGCAATAGCAATGCTTCTTACTTAGGGCTTCATCCGGCTCTTATAATTCCGGAAGAAAAGACTTTTTGCTGGAATGGTTAATCAGGCTGATGGTCTTGCCTGTAGTTCTCACATTGGTGATATCTCCCTTCTTGGGCATGGTAAGCATGATAGATTTTGTCCATTTCTGGAATGCGTTTCATTATTCCAGATGTCATTGCAGATTATTGTGCAATTGGTCAATGATGCACTAACCACCTTGCGTAAGCACCCGTTCTCATGGATCTCATCAGAAACCAGGGGCTTTTACTGACTTCAGCTTTTTGACGCTGGTTTTTTTTTTGTTTATATGTATGTGTGCCAAAAAAAAAATTGCTTTGATCTTTGATGTTTAAAAATAGTTTCTCAGATGACTTCTGTTTGTGCCCAAGGGGGGTTTCCATGGACCCTCAACTCATTAAACTCATTAACGGGCTTGGCCGATTTAAATTGTTTTAGTACGAAAAGACGCCCATTTAAAAGTCGGACAATTACAACAAAATTTGGGTAAAAAAATCCAAAAAAACATTCCACTGCATCATGTGGTCAAATTGGACTTCAAAATATCATAAATATGTTATTTTTACCCAGTGGGCATGATGGGGGAGCCCCATCCTTTAGAAGTATTGTGATCACCGAGCCCTATGTTTGATCGCTTCTATTTTCAGTTAATACCTAGTCTGATAGATTCCTTTTACTGTATGCAATAAGTGTGTTAAGTGCTATGTATCTAGATCAAGTGAGTGGTACCTCAATCTCTAGAGATAACCAAAAATCGTAAGTAACAAAAAAGTCAATATTTTGGTCAAAGGATCTTGGGTAAGTGATAGAAGAAACTGCTAATCATTAACTCTGTGAGAGCTTTTCTGTGTTGAGTTTCACTAGATTTGATACAAATTTGTTGGTTCCGTTAAAACTTGTAATGCTCTCCAGATATATTGTTTCTCTCGTACTATTTTCAGTAGACTTTATAAATGTGGACAGGAAGATTTTTTTAATAACCATTAAAACTCTAACAGGCAAAATAACAGTTAAGTATGTATGTTTTTTGCTGGGGTTAAAATTTTGATGAGTAAATGTTGTATAAATTTGATGTTTTGACATTTACAAGCATCCTCCAGACCTGTTTTGCACAGTGCCATTGAGTAACAATCAAGAGCCACTAACCTTTGGTTTACAAGGTGCCTGGGCTATGTCAATATTTTGGTGCATGTTTTTCTGGCCTACGTTGATAGTTGCACGTGTCTTTACAGCTCGTGGCTGCCGACACAAGAAATGCCAAGTTGAGGCAAGTGACCAAAATGATGAAAGTTCAATCAAGAGAATAGTTTGTACACATCTAATTGTGTAACAATGCTTTTCCAGTTAGTACATGACTGTGGTGATTTTTGTAAATATTTTTTAACTCTCCAAGCCACTACCTGACTTCTATAAAGATTTCTGATTGGCTAATTACATCATATATTCATTTTAATAACCAATTGAAATGCAGTTTTCAAATATTTTAGTCCTAGCAGATTACAAGTACACAGCCAGATTCTTACGTTGTAACCCAGAGCTTAGGCTACTCCATGTGTACTCTTAGCTCTACTCCAAGGGTACTCCCTTGATGCAGATTGATGCAGCTACTCCAACTAAGCACTTACAAAGTACCACAAAGCCATGGGGTGGCCTTAACAGCTATGTTTACTTAGATGTACCATCCCATAGGTGTACTCCTGCAGTTGCCTGCTAGATAACTGACAGGTACACATGGAGACGTCGAGTACCTCTGCAGCTACCTTGGGAGTACTTCATAGGTACTCCCTACGCCTGCCCTAGTTAGGCAAAACTTGGGCCATAGAGGGCACCAAACATTCCACTTGTTGTTTATCCTTTCTGTCCATTTTATAAACTCATCAATAAAAAAAAATGTATAAATTATACACAGGTGACCAAAATGTTAAATGATGGATGAAATTACTAAAACCACAAAGAGCCAAAGCTCATTTGCATGGGTGTTGTGTACTACCAGGGACCAACAATCAATGGGAAACGCTCTTGGCGGCTGCCGATTCATGTAAATAAATTTTCACGTTCATATCACACCTGCTGGGAGCTTCTGCAGTTGGGAATATATACCAGAGCTTCGACAGCCAAGGGACATAACAACGCCCCATAATGCAGTGGACACACACCAACCAGGTATGTATGCATTAAGAGTATGCTATGTCCAAATGACGTAGGATGCTGGCAGTGGCATTGGATTAGCAGGAGGGAGATAGCCGTACCAAATAAGTTTTGACAACAATCGTCCAATGGCATCGGCCTGTTGTGTCACCAATTTGCTGAGTCACTGAGTCACTGTCAGAGGCCTGGTGTACTGTGTGGTTACTGAGGAGGTACTCACAAGTACTTCCGTGAAGAAGCTGGTTGTGTAAGCAAATGCTGGATGGGAACCTGACTTTGTGTTTATATCTTCTATCAATAAGATATCTAAAAATTAAACTTTCGAATTTAATAGTTGAGTGAGCCTTTTTCAAAGCCTATCAAAGGTATATAACAGTGATTTTAATTAACAGCTAAGAAATGACTTGCGGAAAATCTGCAGTTAACGCTGAAGCTGTTAAGTTCTCATGAATGCAATTAGCATTACCTAAAATACAAAGCAGCTCTGAAATTTGAAGTCTAAAAAGAGTAGAAAAAAGGCTTGCTACTTTGCACTTATCTTTGTGATGACATTGCTGGACATGTAAAGCTATTTATATGTAAATTTTGATTTAAAAAATTGATGAACCCATGAGATGAAATTAACTGCCTGACAATTTGCATTGCAGTGGTTTCAAAAAAAAGTACAGTGATATAGTCATGAGTTTAAAACTAATCATACACACATGACACTGCAATAGGCTTGATGGAATGAAACAAACTTCAACAAGGAATAATATTCGAAATTGTACTATTTTATACATAATTTCACGGATTCGTGAAATTTGAAAAATCCTGGCATTGACGTAACGTGACATATATTAGTGCGAGTGCAGTTGACAATAAAAAAAACCACACATTATAATAAAAAATTGTTTGACAAATGGACACGGTGCTACAGCAATCATGAAGTGCCATCTTTATTCCCTGTGCTATATTTACAATGCCATATGCAAACTGAAACATAAGACAGTGAAAATATATCACGTGACCAGCCAGTCTCTGCCACAAGTTAGCCTCGTCCTTGGGGACTTTGGTAAGCACACAAAGGATTTATTTAAGCGAAGTCATGGCTTTGTGGCAGAATGATAAGCATAATAATAAACATGGAGGCTTAGTTAAATAGTTACTGGTTGTATAGAAAATTAAGCGTGAAAATGGTATTTCTTCACAAGGAATGACCATTGAAAACCACTGTTTCATGTGCATATAGATCATGCAATATAAATTCTTTATAGGTTGTACCGTACATCGATCAACATTTAAACAAAATGCAATAAAATAACACAAAATGCTCTTCATGATTGAAAAAATGGTAAATATATTATGTATGCTGATGACATAAATCATTTTATCTGTTTGTATTCATCATTGGATGTAAGGAATAGCTTTAAAAAAACATCGAGATTACTTCATGGTTAATGATAATCAGCCGGACACTAAAAGCTAAGTTCAACAGTTTTTTATCCCCATTTTATCCCCCGGCTTGAAAGCCGAAGGGGGATTATGCTATCATTCCAAGGCGTCAGCGTCACCAGGGGCGTCCAACACAATCCTGTGAATGCGATAACATGAGACCCATAAGGGTATGGTGAGGACTTGGTGGTGGGATCTGCCTGCCATGCCCTTCATCTGTGTAGATATGGGCATGCATATGCTAATTAGGTTGCCTAATTTGCATAATTAATGAGTTAATGTGGGGTTTTACAAACTATCTGAAATCCATAATCCGATTTTTGATGAAACTTGGTGGGTGGGGAATCGGACTGCCATGCCTTCCAGCTGATTAGATTATGGGCGTGGCGCATAATGCTAATTCGGTACCCTAATTTTGCATATTAGTTAATTTTGGGGTATCTTTACCACAAAAGCTTGTGAACAAACTATCTGAAGATCCCTAAGTCCGATTTTGGATGAAACTTGGTGGAGGGGTGGGAATACATGTACTCTCGTTCTGATTAGGTGTTAAACCGCTCCCGCCAGGGGGATTTAGAGGTTCGAGACATCGACGTGTATTTTTAGACTATGCATTTCTTACCCTTTGTGAACATTACCTTACTTCCTTAACACTGTTACTTACGATGATAATGATCATTGAAAAGCATTGATCATTTTAAGTCATGGAAACATAGTACCCACTTTCATCACAGCATTACATCGCTCGACGTAATCCTAATGACTACACTTGGCGCTCCATCCGATGCGCTACCCTCCGCACCCTTACTTTTGCACAACTGTCTCATTTGGGCCCGAACCAAAACCTCTATACCACATTAAAAATTTCGCGACCGCGAAAATAGTCCGCCGAGAGTGCGCACTACTTTTCGGGCAATTCACCGCCCCTGAGCGGTTGAATTGGCCTTAATCAATTGTTTCTCGCAATTGGGGCATGCGGTATCGCTGACGCTAATATACCCATAACCGGAAAACATCTTTCCAACTCTGAATCCTGGAGCTGCCGGCAAAGTATTTTTCGAGGTTTTACCTCGCCGTATATCGAATTTTATTCATGTAAGAGGGCCGCCTATCCTCATAGCCACCTAGATTTGTGCGGCCGCCCCCTCTTGATAAATCCACTTCTATCCGCCGTCTTTAGGACGAGGACGTTTTCCTGAGGAACGGGTGATTTTACATCCTTCTCTCTCACCTGGTTATTGATCAGGCTAGGGCCAGGACAAGTGTAAACAATATTCTAGCCTTATATCGCCATGTGAGTATTTATAATGTTAAGAAAGCCCGTCGTGCCTAAAAAACTTTTTTTATATTTAATTATATGCCGTTTGACTCAAAAATGATATTATTTTTAGGTATGGTAGACCAGACCCCAATCGGGTCTTTTTTGATTTTCCATGTTTTTACTTTCAGGTATGGTACGCCAGTAGTGCTATAAGTCAATTTTGTGTCTGCCTTGTGCCCCTGGGGCTCGCTCCCATGCGCCCCGTGGCCCTATCTTAGGGGCGTGGGGGGCGTCCCTTGGGTTCCCCGTCAGAGGGATTAATTGGGTCAGTTGATTCAGATCGGGTGGTCACCCCAAAATGGGACCAGGCCCTTAGTTTAGAGTTTTTCTTCCTCCGAGAGTCTCCCCCATCTCCCCCCATCCACCCACGACTAGGGATGTGTTTGGACGATCTAAAAATGGTTGTGGCACCCCCTCCTCAAACCGGAAGTGGGTCTAATTCGGGTCTTTTTCTTTATCAGGCCCCGGTCTTTTCTGGGCCCAGGTGGGCCCAGGTACTCCCTTATGAGTTCGGGAAGGTGGGGGACCTTTTCTCATCCCATCTCTAACCCGGGTCCCTCCCCCTGGTAATTGCCGGAGTTCCCGCGGGTGGGGGGGGGGGGGGTCGAAGGGTCGCTGTCGCCTACACTTGAAGTTGAAGGTCTGGAGCTCTCCGCTCCTACCATCCTCGAGTTCACATAGGAAGTCCGCCCCTGACCTCCCCCCCTGGTCGCCCCCCCAGTCCTGGGGGGGATGAGGGTTGCAGGATGCCTATAACTCGAGGTAGAAGGTCAGGGGCTTCACCGCCTCCCTAGCCTCCCTCGAGTTCCATAGGAAGTCCGTCCCTATCCCCCTCCCTCCTACAGAGGTCGGGACCTTCGGTTGCTAGGTCGGGACACGGTCTAGGGTCTCTCTCCTCTCTCCCTCTCTCTCCCGTCAGGCTTACAGGGGAGAGGTGTGCCCCTTCCACATGTCGAGGAACTCTAGGTGCAGTCCCCTCGGGATCCCGGTCGGTGGATAAAGAGAATCTTTCTTCGGTTCGGTCTTGGTCCCAGTATAATTTTGGGGGGTACCCCTTGCTCTCTCTTACCCCCGGTACTAATCTGTTAATATTTCCTTCCTTGATTCTCTTTACAGATAGGACAACAAGCGACACCAATATGGACTTCAATCAAGTAAAGCCCGAAGCAAGAACTGCAAGGGTTTCCTGTCCAGCAGGGACCCCCACGCCCTGTGTGTGGTGTGCAGTACATGCGCCCGGGACTGGATGCAACCATCGATGCACAGTGGACAGACAAGCAGTGGCAAACCTTTGAGGTACGTAAAGCATCCCTCAAGGCCAAAAAAGGCCAAGCCGTGAGAACCTGGGCGCAGGGAGGCCGTCGCGAGGGACAGGGGACACCCAGTCCCCCACGTTTCTCTCTCTCGACGAAAGCACTCCGCCCGGGTTATCAGGGAGTCCTTTTGCCCTCAGCTGCGCCACCCCCGACCCAAGGGGGGAAGCATCAGAGGGAGTAGGCCCAGGGACTACCCTCCTCGACCACCCCGACGTCCGTTGTCGTGACGGATCTCCCGCTCTTTCCTAAAGAGGTCTCTAAGTGACCTCCCGGTGCACGGTCCTCAAAAAGGACCCCCCGGGTAAGGAAGAAGGAGGTCCAGTCACTGCGCACGTCAGGGCGCCTCCACGATGGCAACCCTAAAGGGCACCCATCACCCGACGGCAACGTTGGTCGAGGACCTCCCAACCAGGGTGATCCCTGGACAGTTCCCTCGAGTGTAGGCCCCCAAGGCCCAGCCCCAGGTCGAACTCACGGTCCAGGCAGAGGCGCTGTGGGGCAGTGGTGAGGTCGGACCAGGACAGGTCGGTACCCGAAGAATCGACCGAGGTAATCTCTGGACCAGCTCCCACGTGGGCGTACGCTTCGAGCCCGCCCAGGGTCGAGCTCACCGGTCAGGGATGCCCCCATGTCTTGTCGATACCCAGGTTCGTAGACCCGAACCATGTCACATCCCCCAGACCATCCTTCCTTGAGGAACAGGCAGTCAAGGCCAGTCCCAAGAGTCGAGCTCACGGTCTGGATGCCCCAGGTAATGGTCGAGACCCAGGTCGTAGACCCAACCGATTGCGGCTCCCGGTAGACCAGCTCCCTTGATGGCAGCATTCAAGGCCAGTCCCAGGTCGGCAGCCTGGTCGGAGTTGGAGCTCAGAATCGGGACTTAGAACGACCAGGGGAACCCTGATCATCTCTCCTCTCCCGAGGGTAGATTTTTAATGGCCCCAGCCACAGGTCTAGTTCTTGATCCAGCCAGGGACCCATGCCGAGACCAGGGGTCTCAGGTCTTTCCCTCAATAGGCCGGGACTCCACTGCCTTGTCTGGATACCCGAACCCGGTCACCCCAAATGGGTAGCTGTATACTTAATCTATTGCGACAGCTGGTAGAAAACCCTCATTAGTCAGCTCTCCCTCATCCTTGAGGGATTGGAACCGACCGGAGGGCCCTTGCCCCGCCAATGCAATCTTCCCCCCCGAACGAGCTGAGCTCGCCTGCCCCCCTGGGAGGCCCTTGCCGGCTAAGAAAAAGAGCCGCCTCCCACGGGTCCTGAGGACGCTATAGCATTGAAGCTAGCGATAGCGAGCTCTTTGCGGGGGTTGAAGAGTCGGCGCCCACCTCCTCCTCAAAAAGGGGGAGTATGGAGCGATTCCGACGGAGGAGACCCTTCCCCCTCCGCTCCTCCGTCGGGATGGTATTGGTCGACCGTTCCCACCCTTACAAACTACCCGACACAGGCAGGTCGGAAGTGGGGTTGACCCCGAACCTCGGGTCGTAGCTCCCGCCCGGAGTCTTCCAGGGCAGACAGGCGTCGACTGGTCGGCCGAGCAAACCAGTCCTGACCATACAACATAAGAGATCCTAGCGTGCAACCTTCCCGTCTACGTGGACCATAAACCGGGTCCTACCTCCGACCGTACTGTCGACGGGAGATCAATCCCAGCCTCCGTCGGCCCCCCACAAGGGCCTAGACGAGATGATGGTTGGGGGTCCGATCTTAACGCACGCTGTTCCCTCTGTAAATGGCAAGGTCCTCACGGCGAACCGTGTACCTGCCCCCTATTTCTCCCACAAAGTGGTGAGGAAACCAGGTAATCGGACCAGCCGCAGAGCCGTTCCCTGCCCCCTCGTGCCAAATCCATCCCCTGGGCATCTATGGGACAGGGTTTCACTCTGCAGGCTACTCCGTAACTCCACGCCTCACGCCCTCCCCGGGACCGCCGGCCCCAGGGTCGGTCATCTGTCCAGTGGACGGACAACCCGTCCGGCACAGGGAGCTTTCCAACCCACCGGCACTACAGCCGTAGGAGCCGAGGCCGGAGGAACGAGTTCGCATGGATTACGAGACCCCATTGCAGAACGCTGTGGGCGACTCATCTAGGGTCCCGCCATCGTCGTACGGAGTCGGATGTAAGAGTCAGTATATGCGTGAACCGGCGGCGAACCCCAGTAGATTTTCGCCGAAGGAAAAAAAACCATAATTTTCAGATGGCGGTGGCCTCTGGAACGTCGCGCGGCGGAATTGAGTTTCAGTCTCCCCCCAGGTGGGGTCAATCTCGAGGTGCCAGCCCTCCTCCGCCCAGCAAAAGGGGGCCACCAGCGCAATGCTTGTCATCCCTCTGGTCAAGGGATCTTCAGACACCATGACTGACCTTCGGTAACAAACTCGAGGGGAGGTGGACAGATCCCCTGTTTAGGGCAGCCTTCCGTAGCGGGGAAGAGGTACACTCCCTGACCTGTTACAAACAACCGCTGGGCCCAGAGCCTGCCTTCCTGCAGATGTCTCGGGACCGGTACTCCGAGGTACGTCCACCTTCAGACTCTCCCCCCGGGGTCGAGGGCGCTGGGGGTA
This sequence comes from Ophioderma brevispina, assembly GCA_023653785.1. Lineage (NCBI taxonomy): Eukaryota > Metazoa > Echinodermata > Ophiuroidea > Amphilepidida > Ophiodermatidae > Ophioderma > Ophioderma brevispina. The sequence continues at coordinate 9,695 of JAMKCH010028402.1, forward strand.
AATCTCGCCGCCCACCCCGCCCCCCTCCCCATTCCGGGTTCAAACCAGGAATACTGAGCGGATGGCGAGCTTCGGGCGTTTGACACTCCCTGGCTAGGACGGTCTAAACGCCTGATCAACGCCCAGCGGTTGGTTTTCGCCCACCTTGCACGGTCCCGGATGAGCCGGACATGTCGCTTTCCAAAGCAACCACTATAGGACGATCACGTTGTATCGGACCTTAATCACTTGTTCGCTCTCCGGCCATTTCGCCTCGTATAATAGCGACCAGTCGTGAGAATCTAACGCCAGTTGGTCCCAAGGCCTTTAACTCACGGACTCCCGATGGAATGCTCGAGGCGCCCCTGGGAAAGACCTTTTCGCAGGTCAATGGCCTTTCCTCCAGACTAAGGAGCTTGAGTGAAAAGGCCGTTTCGGCGACAAAAGCCGGACCTCAGAGTGCTTCAGGGCCATCACGAAAGACGGGAACGACACCCCTTTCAGAGGAGCCGAGGCCCAAAGCCCCGGACCCTCACTGGGGCGCTCAGCCAGCCGCTAACCCCTACCAGGGCTAACAAGCCCCCTCAGAACCAGGGAGGTAGCCCCGGCTGTACAAAGCGGCAGGTAAACCCAGCCGTAAGAGACAGAGATCGAGGTGATGCCAGCCCAAGGCCCCGATGGAGTCAAGGCGACCCTGCAGCAGGTCCGTTTTATGACTACCCATACAGTCCCGCCATCGTCCTACGAGTCGGTGGAAGGTCAGTTGCGTGACCCGGCTGCTAAACCCTAGAGTTTCGGCCCCATTTTTCGGGCGGTCCTCTCGGACGCCGTGGTGCGGTTGGAGTTAAGTCTCCCCCGAAGGTGGTGTCCAGATCTCGAGTGGACAGCCCGTCCGCCCAAGCCTCCAAGCTCATGCCTTTCATACCTCTGTCAAGGGATCTTCAGACCACCATTGACTCGGTAAACTCCGAGGGGAAGGTGGACAGATCCCCTGGTTAGGGCCGCCTCCCGGAGCGGGAAGAGGAACCCCCTACCTGGTTACACCGCTGGTGCCCAGAGCCTTCCTTCCGGCAGATGTCTCGGAACCGGTACTCGAGGTCTTTCGCCCCTTCAGACTCCCCCCCCATGGGTCGAGGCGCTGGGGGTACATTCGTACCCCCGCCCCATTCCGGGTTCGACCATGGAATACGGAGCGTGATGGCGAGCTTCGGTGCGTTTGGACTCCCTGGCTAGGGACGCCTACGCCCTGACAACGCCCAGCGATGGTTTCCGACCCCCTGGCACGGTCCCCTGACGGAGCCCGACAGGTCGCTTTCCAAGCACCACTTGATGACGATCAACGTGGTATCGGACCTTCATCACTTGGTCCGCCGGCATTTCGCTCGTATAGCAGCCATGGGTGAGATCTAGACGCCAGTTGGTCGCCAAGGCCTTGAACTTCACAGACTCCCGTGGAATGCGCGATGCGCCCCTGGGAAAGACCTTTTCGGAGGTCATGGCCTTCCTCCAGACTAAGGGGACTGGAGTGAACAGTGCCGTTTTCGGCGACAAAAGCCGTGACCTCAGGCGCTCATGGCAAGCAAGAAAGAAGGGCAACCGACCACCCTTTCGGGGGAGCCGAGGCCCAAAGCCTCCGTACCCTCAATGGGGCGCTCAGCCACCAGCCGCTACCCCCTACCCGGGCTACCAAGGCCCCTCAGAACCAGGGAGGTGCCCGGCGGTAAACGGCAGTAAACCCAGCCGTAAGAGATCAGAATCGAGGTCAGGCCAGCCCAACGTGCGAGTAGTCAAGGCGACCGCGCAAGGTCCGTTTTATGACTACCCATCAGCAATCCTCGCCGCCAGTGGAGGGGCGTCGCTTCATGAAGGTGTTAATTCCCTGAAGGGGGCTCCCCCTCCAATTGTGTGATCTTCCACCAACTGAGGTTCGGGGCCAGCTTCAGGGGCAGTGGAATCTGGAGGGACATCGGGTGGTACCAGGATCGGACGTACACCTGCTGTGGATCTGGGATTCACTATGCGTGAATCTGCCAGTAGGGAACCATCCCGATGAGGCTTGCCAGGCGTCTCAGAAGCCGAACATAGCCTGGCTGGACCACCCTGCTCTCAAGATTGTCGGGCAAACGCCACGACCGAGGCAACTCCTCGCGGAGGGCCTCACTTTACCGACAGACAGTCCAATATCGCTCCCAGAAAGTTGGGGGCCTCTGGGAGGGCGAGCGGAGTGACTTGTCGAGGTTGACTATGAAACCGAGAGACGATCAGGGTCTAGCCCTCCTCAATAAAGGCTTGAAGCCTCTGCGAGGATGGCGCCACCAGTAGCCCAGTTGTATAGGTAGACGAAGCGATTGTCCTGCCCCTTCACCTGAGGAATCCGCTACCACCTTCACGACCTTGTGAAGGTCCGTGGCGCGGTCGACAAGCCGAAGGGTAGGACCCGAACTGGTAAGCCACCCCCTCCTAAGGCAAAAACGGCAGTCATTTCTGGAGGATTCGTGCACGGGCAAGTGGGAGATAGCGCTCTCAAATCCCAACGTGGCCCCCCCCCCCCCGCCATCCCTTGGTTAAGGAGAAGGTGGAGTAGAAGCACTCTTTGATTGGATGTGAGAGAGGCATATCACGTCACGATTGGGCCAGCACCAGCTATCTCTGCAGAGAGCGGCCCGCTAGGCAGGTCTCTGGGAAGAGGGGTGAACCTAACCCCTCTTCCAAGAGTAGAAGTGCCAGTAGAAGTCGAGCGCAATCAAGAGCTCTAGGTGAGTTTCTCGGTGCGAGACGGGGATATGCTAGCGCTGGTGACGCACATCCCCGTACCTTCTTTTCCAGCCGCCTGAGACTTACCAGTGGGATACTTTGCAAAAGTACGGCGCGGAGTGGTAGCTAGCGAGAGCGCAGTGTATTTCCCTCTTCAGAAGTGAGAGGGTGATACCCTAGCGATCGATACCCCTCCGCGAGCCTTACGACCCCCCCAACAATGTTTTTCCACCCACATAGAAGGTCTCGGGAAGGTTGTGTTGTACACCATTGGAGCAACAATTTGATAAGGACGCTTCACCGCGCATGGGCGGTTAATTGCCCGAAAAGTAGTGTGCGTTATCGGCGGATATTTCGCTGGGGGTAAGCGAAATGTTTAAGGTGGTATGAGGTTTTCTGGTCGGCCCCAAATGCTAGACAATTGTGCAAAAGTAAGTTCGCGGAGGGTAGGTATCGCTCGCTAGGGTATCCCCATCTCACTTCTGGAGAGGAAATCCGTAGTATTTAGAGAATTAGTTTTTCATAAGGTAGGAGGAGGCTAAAGTATTACCCTAGCTGGTTTGTTGATAATGGGGTGAAGTTAATTGAAACATCCACATCAGTTTTCATCTTTGTCCATAGAGGCATTCTTGAGATTTATGTTATGGTTTTCAATTTCCATAGACTGTACATAGACTGATTTTGGCACCATAAGAAATTGACAATGAAAGACAAATACAAAAAATGAGGATGTGTTTTAATTTTTCCCTACTATGAGATTGGTTTTGATAGAGGCAGAGGCATGCCCCACGGATTAGGATATTGCTTTGGTGCAGGAGGTCCCGGATCAAACCCCAGTAGGGCCACTTGCTGGGATTATCGGGAATAAATTCTGGATCAATTCATAAGACTCCTGATTGATTAAACTAGAGTTCTGCTCCCCTGGGACTTGGGTATAAAAACTCTGGAAAGCAGTGTGTGCACTGATGTGAGCTTACCTCATTCAAGATGTTTAAGTAAAATAAAATCTCCTGTCTTCAGAGGAGACATTAAGCCGTCAGTCCTGTGTAGACCTAAGGCGCTTAAAAAAAAAATAGATTCCTGTCCTACTGGTCCTTCGAAATGTGACGAGGGAGGGAGGCTTTTTTTTTATTCCGATGGTAGCACAAAAAACTGATTTAATGACATATTCAGTGAAGGTCTGAAACTTGCAGAGTCTATCAAAATAAAGCAGTGGGCTGTCATTCATACATGTATCAATACTGTAAACATTGTTCACTGTTGAAATTGTACAGTCTAGATAACAATAAATCAATCCAGTACCATGATGGGTATTGTACATGTGTATCGTCTTTCGATGAGAGGCCCGGGGGACCGAAGGTTCGGTGCCACTTCATCACCCTGCACCCTCACCAGCTCAGACTCAACAACCCCCCCCCCCATTTGTTGATTATAATAACATTGTAACCTTACTATTTTTAAGAGATCTCAAAATTTTCACATGAATTTTATTTTACGACAATGCACATGCACTAAAAGCTACTACAAAAACAACTGCGCACCCTATGGGAGGCAAGCTATAAATACGAATAACAATAAAACAGGTCGACATTCAATGCAGCCGATAATACCAAAGCACAGCGTCATGACCCATGGAATGACTGGACTTATTCTGCCACCAAATCCTTACAATGCTAGTATCCGTGTAGCCGGCTGCCGAATTCATAGGTCAGTGGCACAAAAAAAATTCTTTCCCACAAAAAACTGGATGGTTAGAACGAGTTCGAGGTTCATTCCGTATTAAAATGCGTGGTACACGATTTGGCATTCCACATCACAACTGCCAAAACTCTCCAGTCGAGTCATAGTCCCATCGTAGACTCCGGTATAAGCTGCCAAGATTTTCTGGCGATAGCGCAAAACTTGCACAAAAACTAGACTTCGTGAATGGTCTGGAACCGAGACTATGTCATGTACTCTCATATCCCATGTGCTCATATCCGTGATGATCGGAACCAGGGCTGCAAGCTCACTGTTTGGAACTACGCATGTAACAACTGTGTTAAGATAAAAGATAATTGAAATTGATATAAAATGGATCCCTGATTGTGTGGATACCGTGGGCTTGCTATCCATATCTGCACCATGTCCAATAGGACATTGGCTCCATGAACAAATTTAGTCTGGTCTGTTCGTATCTAGAGCAATTGTATATGCCCTTTTCTCCCTTTTTACGGTTCACCATTTGCAAGTAGAGCCTCAAAATGGCATCAGAAAAAATGAGGGTGTTACATAACAATGCATTTACAGGCTTTTAAGGTCATGTTAATTTGTTTAGAAAGAATCGATTGATAACCCAGCCATTTTTAAGCTGATGATCCTACCTAAGATGAATTGGTACTTGGTATTTCGATTACTCAGAAAGGAAGTGATGAGTGTAGAGAGTGATGGGAGTGGTGAGTGAGTGAGTGAGTGAGTTGAGTGAGTTGAGCGAGTGGAGTGCGTGAGTGAGTGAGTGAGGAGTGAGTGAGTGAGGGAGTTGAGTGAGTGAGTGAGTTGAGTGAGTGAGTGAGTGAGTGAAGGGAGGGAGTGAGTGAGTGAGTGAGTGAGTGAGGGACGTGATGTGAGTGAGTGAGTGAGGATGAGTGAGGAGTGAGTGATGTGAGTGAGTGAGTGAGGGAGTTTGAAACCTCAGAAAGACATATGTTGATGATGGGTGGATAGGGGGTTGGTGGAATTCGAAAGATCTAAAATCAATGTCTTGAGGACCACTCATTCATAGTTGACTAAACACCACGTTGGAAATTTGTTTGCCATTTAGTGGGCTGCACGTGGACAGGAACTCACATTTCATCTTTGAATTTGTTTTGCACGAATATTCTGCATATATCCCAATGCTAGTAATTACTGGAGAAGAGATCAAATTAAACTAAATCATCGTTGAAAATGGAAATGCTTAAAGCATGATTGTACATATCTTTTTATTTTAAAAGGTACACCCATCAAAGAACATAATAGAGTGTTCTGTAATTTAATGGGCGGCAGTAGTCTGTTATGCTCCTATAATGCATAGCATCTAACGAGATTTGGCGATTTTCAGGGAGGAGAATTTATAGAGCAGTTACATGCATTTCTTAATGAAATGCATATCACTTTCCCAGAAGCCTTGGTTAAATCTCACGGTTATGATATCTGATCACTGTATTTTGGATATGCTCATCAATTGGGAAATAAGATATCATTTGAGTCATGTTACTTGTCAGTCCATACATTTTTATGCTTGAAGTGATTCTTGTAATGTAAGCATAGCCACGTCAAGGTGGGTGACCCAGTCAACAACCTCATATCCCTACTTTATTCCATCAAAATGGAAACTGGTATTATAAGAAAATTCATATTTTTTCTTTATTACCCCCAGAGAAATTTTAAGCTCAGAAAAGTTCTTCGCGATTGTAATGAACAACAAAATCTCCGAATGTGTCGACCACATCTTGTGAGTCAATTTAGAACACATTTTGTTTCTGCTATTCAAATGCATGGCTGAATTTGATAATAACTCAAAATTTGAAATCAGGTGTTTTATGGTGGTGCGTATGCTCTTTGTGAGGGAGCACACACCATATGAAAAATCACCCATGGTTGGGTCACCCACCCCTAAAGGATTGGATATCAAAATATTTATTCTGATGGTATGTTTTGGTGCTATAAAATGGTTGTATTGCAACCCTGGGGGGGGGCAATCACATATGAAATAGATATAGGTGTAAGGTTGGTGGTGCTTCCAAACCCAAGGGCATTCAGTGACAGAAGACTAAAAAAAAATTGGGGTCTTTGGGTGAGAAACAGCCAAAATGCCCCAAAATATGTGTTTCTCAGGTGACAAAGTTGGTGACAAAGTCAGGTGACCAATTTTCCAAAAACGGGGTCTTTTTGCAAATTTTGCAAAAATTTCACCCAATATAGGGGTCTTTGGGTGAAAAATTTCAAAATTTTCCCAAAATATAGGAGTCTTTGGATGACAGTGGTAAAAAAATATGGGGTCTTTGGATGGGTGAAATTTTCAAAATATATGGGTCTTTGGGTGACAGGGGGTCTTAAACATTCCTGGAGATTCATACAAATTCTTAATCTTTTGCAAAGTAAATGCAATCTGCTTAAGATAAAGCAAGGGTTATGATTTGAATTTCTCAATTTTTTTAGAGCAGTTGTTAGAGCCGTTGGGTTATTTGGTTGCTTTTTAGTTTTGAAGAGGAAAGCTAGATGCAAATCTTTTATTTAAAATCAGAAGCATACACTGGTTCTTATTTGTATCTTTTTCACTTGTTTACCATGAAGTTGTTTGTCATGAAATTGTTTGTTATGAATTGTTGTTTGTTACTTGGAAAACCAATAGCTTATATCTTTCAGAGTTGAAGGCTAATGGTTTATAAAAAAAACAAGGATTATAGTTATACCCCTGTATACAAGAAAAAAGATGGTGTGCAAATAAAATTGGCATTTCAAGTAAACAAGATGTGTTCTAATCAATACCCTGAAGTCCGATTTAAACCAGACTTGGGGTTAAGGTGCATTAGGGGTTCCTTCATATGAGGAGGATGTCAAAAGGTCATGAACCAAGGTCAAACGTCATATGAAGTCATGTTCCATACTGCCAATTTGCCAAGGGGGATCACACAAGTTTATTTGCTGTAATTTTAGTACATTCACACCAAAAAATATACTTTGAAATATCTGAGTCAGCTGTTAAGGTAGGGCTATTGGCCATGGTATCCGGGATAGATGTTGTTGAAAATTGAATGGGATATGGGTATTGGTGACAGAAACATACATGTCTATTTTATTTTTTAATACCAAAATGTATTTTTGAGATACTTAGAATTTATGGTTTCAATTTCCCATACACTTGTACAGGGACTGATTTTGGCACTCTGCAAAATAGACAAATTGTTAAAAACCTATATTTTGTAGTACATTTTTTTCTGAAGTTGTAGATTATTCATTTTATGTGGTTTCCAATGTATAATATAAGAATAATTTTGATTTTGTGTGTGTGTACGTGTGTTGACCATGATAAATTAGTGGTATTTAGGTATTTTAGTACTTATCAAACTTGTCCAAAACTATGATATACTCAAACAGCTTTTTTCCCCTGGACGACCTGCCATTGGAACAACTGAACTCACCATTTACTCGATATTACCAATCTCGATGCTTTTAAAGCGGGGTTTGTTGAATTTGCTGACGATAACAGCAACTCAACTCACAACCCACTAACCAGTTAGTATCTAGGTCATCAAACTCTAGCGTGATGCAGGAACCTGCTTTGTTGGAGTATATAAATGATCCCGATCCAGACAATAATAATGATTTTTATAGAAAAATCAGAATGCCACTTTTGAACTTGACACACGCTCAAATGATACAAATAGCTATACCATCATATTTGTCAACTGCAACTTCTCTTAACAATGGTAATGTGTCATATCAAAGGTCAAAATATCAAACTGGAAACCTATTCCATGATACAATTAGGCGATTATTTGCGATATATTTGCGATACATTTCCAGCCAGTTTGTTTGGTGTTTGGTACATGACGTGACATTTCACTATCAGTTCTATGACAAAATCATTTCATAAGACTGGTTATGATGCATATGGCTTGCCATGCATTGTAAGAATACGCCAATGCAAGTGTGGCAAACCCACGTGTTTGGTCCTTGGAAAGGCGCATCGTACAGAGTGTGCCAAGAAAGGTAAAAAGCACATTAAAAAAATTTGATATAGTTTCTGGGTATGTAGAATGGTTTTGGGGTTTCTTAGCTTCATGAAACATTTTTCCCCGATCAATTTGGACAATTTTAAAGGAAATTGTAGCAAAATTACAAAAACATGTCAAATTCTGTGGGGTCACTCCCACTCTGTGTGGGAAGTTTTTTCTGGTAATGGTGACTTCCCTAAATAATAATGGGAAATTAACAAAGCCAGAACAAATGATGATGATGAAAGTTTAAAAGGGCTCTAGAATGTGTATAATGAGTAGACTAGTTAATTGAGGGACTGAATGAAGTCAAAAATGCAATGAATAAGCAGATCATTAATTGTGGAATAGTGGTTTTGATGGCATTTGGCCTGCCAGAATTTGAGAAATAAGACCCCCAATGCCACTTGACAAGCCAGATTGTTTTTTTGTATGGTAATTATACAGATGGTGGAGGTGTATTATTGAGGACTTACTTGATAATACATTCTTAAACAGTTGTGGAATGTAAGCATTTCATTGGCTTAGGCACGGGTTAATTCGCCATGATTGAACCCAGGTGACGCGCTGGTCTGATGTTATTTTTTAGGTTGAAGCGCATGCGTCATACTGCGTTTTGCTAACGTTGCGTGCCTGCACCTGCCAACGTTCCGTCTCGTTGCGTATGATCGTTGCGTTAAACGGGTTGTTCGATTGTTGTCACTGGGTGGTGGCAGTCCTTCTTGTGTATTTAAGCCCGTTTAAACTTTTTTTTATTTAAAGCATGCGAATTGGGTAAAGATGACCTTAAATGATAAAGCTGTTTAGAATGAGAATAAAGGTATTGATTTGGGAACCGGCACTCTCTTTACGACGAATGAACCCGTCGACACCAGTATTTTGGTGAAGAATTCGGGCTCTGGCCTCGTTCTCACTTAAATAATGGTTTCGCCTTGGGTTCAATTCGTCGTAAAGAGAGCACCGGGTCCCAAAATCATACCTTTATTCTTAAATTATGAGAATGATTATGATTCAATTGGGATATCATACCTATATGGTTGAGAACAGGAACCATGTCAGATTTGACATTCAGGTGTTTGTATGGTACCTTTTAATGACATCAGAGTGTTACCATTGAGGTTATATGACAGGATCATATGCCTTGGGCCTGCTCACCTTATTAGGGTCAACCACACATCTCCTGTAATTATCTCAGTGATCAAGTCAGAGCACTAAAACCAGACACTGTATACCACAACATGCCAACTGTTTCATTATTTAGAACTTCCATCTGTCCTTTTGTGAAAATGACGCAGTGATGCTCTCTGTGTTCACATCCTCTTGGAACTTCCAAAGATGGAGTGTCCAAATGGTACAAAAATTATTTCAAATATTTGTCAGCATAAACTTAGACTGGGGACCTCAAAATGAAATTAATAAAATATGATCATAGCAAAGCTTTCAGAATTTACGCAAATGAAGAAGAAATAGCATCTGTCTGGATTCTCATCATATTATGTTTAGATGTGGAATTACATAAGAAACAAATGCAGGAAGGGGTCTTACTATCTCCTATAACAGGTATGAGGTTGTGTGGTTGCCTTTAGGGTGCGCATTTTAGAGATTTTGTGTGAGGAGAGTGTTAAAAAGCCAATAATGTCATAGAACCGGAGTCTATTGAATTGTTAATTTTTGGTCTTTTAACGAGCCTCTTAAAGGGGGATGACCCGATGTTTTTAAAGAGCCATGTCTGATCACTAAAAGCCCCGTCCAAGAACCCTGTTGAAATTTTGATCAGAAGAAAAGAAAGCTACTATTTTTCTCATTTACCCTGTGAAATCTTAGGCTAGAGGTTGTTTGGTTTGGAAGTTATGAGCAAAAATGTGCCCCATTTTGGTCAACCAATATTAATTTTAACGTTACCCTATGCGTTTACAAAATATGCTTTTAGCTCTCATATCAAAACGGATTGAAATATCGGTGCGAAGCTTTACAGGGATGGGGGTTGGGTGATGGCCCCCCATTTTTTCGGGATGAATTTAGTATTCTGCCACCACTTAGAATTCGGCACATTTAACATGCGGTTTATTCCGTTAACGTTGCCGAATTCGTGCCTGTGGCAGAATACTAAATTCTTTCCAGCCCATTCTATCAGATGAAAACCGTAGTTACTTAAATGGGCCATCCCCCTTTAATCAGTGTTATATTACCTCAAATTTTGATTAAAATATATTTTCTCAATTTTATTTGAGAAAAGATTTCCCAGGAAAAGTATGTTGTTTACTATAAAAGAGAGAAGGGGATACCCATAGTTGTTTTGCTAAGTGCCCGTTTTAGTTGCACAATAGGGGAAGTTGGGGATTCCCCAAGAATGCTAAACTTAGATAACTGACTCAGCTTGTTTATGCTTTTGAAAAATCAAAACAAAAAAACAACCTAACTTAAAAAAAATAAAAAGTTATATATATGAAGTGATGTAATTTAGATTGTGAATCTGATTGATGGTTGCAAGGTCATTGTTTTGTATAGAGATGATGTAATGATGATTGTTTAGAAAGGGGCATCTATCTGTGAGTAGTTAAATACTATCACTGGAAGGACTCGATGCAGCAGTTGAAATCGGGAGCTGAACTAGAGCTCTGGAGCTATACAGTTAATTATAGCTAGTTTACTATACAATATGGTAGATTGGAGTTCGACATCTAGTGCCAGGATTTAATATTTTGGAGATTGCCGCCGGAGCTTGATTAGCTAATAGTCTGCTGTCCTTTGAAGCAAAGAGCTTCAGTTTTTGGAATCAAAAGGATTCCAGTTTGGTCCTATATGAGGAATAGCGACAGAACTGATGGTGTATATTACCGGGATTATTTTGTGGACCATTTGTCGTCGAGGGAAGTGGAAAGCCCCGTCGATCTGAACTGCTGGACAAGATTACCTTCAGGACTGAGAAATCTTGGAATTATTACCTGCGTTTTGTATGAACTTGGCGCTGTTCATTTGGAGTATTCGCTGAGAGGACATATCATCGTTGAACTGCCAACGCTTTTTCAAAACACGGGACACTAGCAAACTCTAAGTATGTAAATTATAACTTAAAATATGTGTGTAATTTTATGTAATTTGTTTGGACATACCAAATTCTTGAACCAGACATTAAAGAAAAAAAAATTCATTAAACTGTTTTATTATATAAAAGTTAGATCAACTTGACTTGTGCCCAAGGCTCATTTATTTGTGTTTGATAGTATACTTCTGACCTCAGACGTCGTACTAGACTTCATAACATCAGGTATTGAGAAGTTTGTTTTTTCAAAGTCCAGAAGCACATCTCTGTACAAATTTTTTCCCACGCTGTAGAAATTGATTTGCAATATACAGAAATTCTCTCAAGACATTAAATGTTCTCATCTTAACTCACTTGCAATTTTTTTATAGTTTTCTCCTGTCTTGCAATTCAATCAAGAAGTTGCCCACCCATGTTAATAATTTATTAAACCAAACTAGAACTTGAGTGGACATTTATGCTTCCCTCAGTGCTCTTGGGATTAATAAGCAAATCTGGATTTTTACCACCTCTGACTTCCTGTAGCATTCATACAAGTTTAAAATTGGTTCTCTCAATCAACAGTAAATAGGAGCCTGGAATCATGTAATTATCAGTGAGGTTGTCATTTCAAGTGTCAGTATGATAACAAGACAGATTGTAGCTTGTGGGCACAGACCTGCAGATAAGGTCAGTCTCACATCTCTTCATTAAGCTCCCACAGTGGACTTGTCTAATCACATACATCAGTCGTATATTGACAGTTAATATACTCCAAGGACAATGTAGGGTAGGATTTCAAAGTGATGGTAAAAATGCTTGGGGTTCAAGTTTGGGTTTGGTGTAGCAGTTCAAGGACAAAATACTTTTGGGGCTACGGGGGCTATTTGAGCAAATTCTGCGAAAAAATTAGACCGCTCGTAGGTGCATGTTACCATAGGCCCACAATTTCTCACAGGGGCTAGTTTGTGAAAACTGAGGGCTAATCCCCTTAGCCCTCATGTTATTTTGTGCCCTGGTAAGGTTTGTGCCTCTAAAGTCAAGTCTGGAAGTAGAACAAATATCTATAACCAATTTTTGCTAAAAGGGACCATTGCTTAATACCAGAGGTAAAGATTTTGAGTCTAATTGCCATTTTTCCACTCAGATTGTTTCCAATTGTGTTGTGTCTTTGCAAGATCACAGTTTTCTATTTGTGCCTTGTTACTTTTTTCAACTCTTAGCAATATGTCTTATTCATGATTGTTTGAAGCAATGCTGTCTAGTTACTCATATTGTGTATTTTTGTCCTTGATATAGAAGTTTCATTTGTGAGACAAATATTTTAAATAATTCGTAATCTTAAAGGCCATGGCCCGATTAATAGGCTCATCCCCGAGAACCCCAGATTTTTCCGGAAGTGGTCGCAAATTTTGTATCGTAAAGAAGCTACTATTTTCTATTCTCATTTACCCGTGAAATCTTTGGCTAAAGGATGTTTGGTTGGGAAGTTCTCAGCAAAAATTGTGCCACATGTTTTGTTGACCATATTAATTGTACAAATTACCTTATGGGGCTTACAAAATCATGTTTCTAGCTCTCCCCATGAAAAGGGTTCAACCTACCTGGCGGTCTAAATTTTGTAGCTGGGTTTCCGAGGTCAGATAAACTTGTTTATACTTATTGGTTCATCCCCGTAATATTAAAATTGATAAAAGCATTAAAAATTAACATAACTCCCTAACATTGCTGCATTTAGTCAAATATGACATCAACTGCATAAAAAAATTATAGCAAAATGGTGACAGTGCGGTCTTACACTCTACATCTCCAACTGCGTTAATGTTATTGTCCATTCACTCGCACATGAGCTTGAACAAAAAGTGCTTTGAAGAAAGGTTGCCTCAATTAATTTGAGTGGAACATTTAGACAGTCTTCGAAGATAACCACAAAGGCAATGAAAATTTGTTTCTCTTCATGTGTCAGTTGAACTATTGACAAATGCCTTTGGATGGAAAAATGGAATTAATTGAAAAGATAGACCTACTGACCCAACACTTTTTTCCATTAATGTAAAAAAATGGCCTTAATGTTGTGCTTAAGTGGATGTAATTAACTTTGTAAGACTAGAATGATATGAAAAATGAGTCTCAAACTTTACTTGAAATCCACAATACATGTTTTTTGGTCACCTTGGTAATATTTGGAAGCATCATTCCAAGGTCATAGTCAAAATGTTATCCTTTCTATAGAAAATGTTATTTCAAAACCGGTAAAAGCTCTAATTTCATCACACACATGTTTTAATTGTTATCACTGGCAGGAAATACATCTTGACAAGATTATGATGATTAACGATTAATTTGCCTACAAACCATGCCCAGGTATGCCACCTTCTATACTAAAATAAAACTAAATGGTGATATACATTAGATTGCCAAACGGAAAGCTTATTTGCACAATGAGTTGCTGAGAGGATGCAATGACAAAACAAAAAATACATGCATCAGTACTTCATTATTATTATTATTATTTACATGTATTATACAGAGTAGCCTCATCAGTATTTAAGTACTGCTCTCCCTGAGGGCCTGTTTAAGTTATACATTTTTATACAAAGTTACAGTTAAAGTAAATTACATAGTTGTTTCATTAATATGTTTGAAAAGGGAGGTAACTGAACATATTTGTACTATGGATATTAATTATAATATCAGATGGATGCATTCCAAAGTTTAACAGCACGATAATGAAAAGACGGTAATCCTGAATGGAGTTATACTAGGAATAGTTAAGGAGCCACTTTCCTGTTCCCCATGATATCTCGTAGGATATTGAATGTGAGAGGACGTATACATAAATTAGACGCAAGGTAAGTAGGTGCAAGAGTTGTTAACATTTGAAAATACAACAGTACAAGCTAAAGATCCCACGTTGTGTGAAGTCTGGACCAACGAAGCTAATTTAACATGTATCCATGGTGTAAAGTTATCAGCATTAATAGATCCTGGCAAACGCTTATTGTGGCTGGATTTGCAGAGATGCTACATTGGTTTTAAGAACTGTTTGTCCAAATACTGCTACAATAATCAAAATGAGGGGCAACACCAATGCATTACTAAGCATGACAAGAATACTATGAGGTAACACACATTTAATACGTCTAATAATACCAATTTTCTTTGAACCTTTGAATTAATGGTATTGATATGTGGGCGTCCATGACAAAGTCGGATCTAAAGTAACACCGAGGTATTTGAATTCTTTAACATGTTCAGAAAATTATCTCCATAGTAACATAATATTACTAAATTTACTTACAATATGAGGTGAACCAACAACCATATACTCGTCTTTTTATATTTAAAGTTAATTCATTTTCAGAGAACAAGTTAGCAATAACCTGAGGTGTTGATTAAAGAATATTTCCAAAATATCTGGATCTTAGATTACATAAAAGAGATGTATCATCTGCAACATATTACTTACAATTAACAGAGCTTGGGAGTGAATTTATGTAAATCAGAAGAGTAAGGGACCTAAAATACTTCCGTTGTGGAACACCTATATCGATGTGTTTAAAATCCGATAGTACAGAATCAATACAAACAACCTGTTAACGATGACTGAACTACGTTGGACCATTTCAGCTCATTATTTTGAATACAATATCATTTAGTTTCTTGATTAAAAGTGCATAGTTCAACTGTATCCAAATGCCTTTTCAAGTCTAAAAAGATAACTCAAATTGCAAAACCTTTATCAATGGTCTGAGTACATAATCTTGAACGTCAAGTAAAGTGGTAGCAGTGGAATGATGGGCTCGAAAACCAGATTGGCACTCACTTAAAATATCATGTGATGATAGGAAATTTACAATTGATTAGAAACACATCTTTCAAGAATCTTTGATACTACAGGATAATATGAAATGGGTCTATAATTTTCTACATTACATGGCGCCACAGACTTAAAAATAGGTGCCACCTTAGCATTTTTCCAATCTGTTAGAAAAATTGATGTTGGAAAGTGAAAGATACATAAATATGCAAGAGAATGGACCAAATATAGGGCGGGCCAATTTTAAAAGTGAGGTGTTTATATTATCGAATCCAGAGGCCTTTATTAGGTGATAGTTCACTAATATATTTTAAAACTCATCATCAGTGATTATGGTAATTTAAATGATTAGTTCTGCTAATTAAGAGTTAACATTATTGTCAATTTGTAAAAATTGGAACGGTTATTCATGAATTTAGAAGCTAAGAGTTCTACCTATACTTGTGAAGTAAGAATTAAACTCATTTGAAGGGATCTTAGGTTAGTGTTAATATTAATGGGACCAGTTATTGTCATTATGTGAATTTTATTAAAGTCGGGGTTTTACACTACTTATACCTCCCCCCTCCAACCCCCACCTCCCCCACCTTCCACATACCCTACATTCTCGTCACCCCTTTCCTTCGGTTTTTGTAGGAATTACCTTTTAATTGTTTTCCAGCAGCTGTGGGATTATTTTAACTTATTAGATTATTGACAAATAAAGTCTTCGTTTAAGAGTTTTATTTAGGTTTGACTTTCATTCCTGAGTTGTTTAGCTTTTATCCAATCAATCATCAATATTTTATGTGCTTTAGCAATATTAATTAATCTATTTCACGAGAAAAGGACGATTGATTCCTGTGAAATCAATTCTGGCACTGATTCTTTTACCCGCCGTTCAACAAAAGGGGAATGTTTATTACATATACTAGAAATTTGTATTTACAAGCCAAAGCATCGTCAACTGAACAAATTTGATGAATTTCAATTGCCACTTGGCAGAGCTTACATCCAATAAAAATATCAGTTACTGAAATGTGTTAAATGACCTTAGTTTTAACTATTTTAGGAGGACTTTTTATTATTATGCTTTCTGATGAGAGAAGATGATAGTGAATGGTCACTTATACATATATAACAGCACACCAGATTGGGAAATCTTATTTCAGGTTCGATACAAAGGCAAGATCAATAGCTGTTTTAGTAGTGTCAGTTATTCTGTAGGTTCATTAATACGTTGGGTAAGTTGACAATTATTTGCAAAAGTATTGATTTTTCTGAGCTTGGTTTTGTTGTATATCTAAATTAAAGTCACCTAAAAAATTAATTAATGATTAGATGAGATGCAGTTAGTGGTGTAATAATATCACTTAAGGTATCAAGATATTCATTATTACAGTCAGGGTCGGTCTATCACCACTAGCAACAAGAATGGGTTTGACAAGGTAAATTTAACTCGATCCACAGTGCCTCTATCGCATCGTCCAAAATATCAGTCCTTTCATGTACAATAAATTTATTTTTAACATAAACTGTAACCTCACGAATTCTGTTTATACGATCTTTACGATAAAGTGTGTAAACCAGAAATATGTAATTCACTGTCATCAATATCAATTTAAACCATGTTTCAATCAAAGTTAATATATCAATATCATTAGTATATGCACAAATTCTAATATTCTTCAATATTTTTTAACTATTTACGAACATAGATGAGCTATCTTAAGGACCTTTGCCAATTATGGCAACTTCATTTCAAGAACATAATTGGAAAAGGGGCAACTCCTTGTTAGCTACATTGAAAAAACATTGGTCACAGCACCAGGAATTAACATTTGGATTAGAGGCATATTTTATACAATGAACATGGAAATCTAAAGGGCATTTCATGATCCTAGCCCTGGTTTATTTATGTTCAAGGATATCTTATGAAAAAGCTTTCAGTGATTTGAGTTATGATTTGGTGTTATGAGCTAATTACCAGCATTATATACCCGTAGTCTGTTAATTCTGTCGTTTATGGACAGGAAAATACAAAACTTGTGAATTTCTTGCAGAAGTGATCAAATTTGCTTGTAAACTTGGCACACATGCAATACTAAAGCTAACAGGCGATGATACAAAATCTCAACTTATTTAGATAAATCAGGGCGGAGGGACCGGGGGGCTCCATGTAAAGGTATATGGGGATTGACCGCTCCATGTGTCGTATTTTCATGAGAATGTTCTTTCGGTTGTTACAGTGTTTGTTTTGAATTTGAACCATTGAAGTGAGGAAAAATGAAAAAAAAAAGTAGTGTGAAATATTCCTTGTGTGTTCAACATAGCTCAGTCAGCTGCAGGACAGATCACAGTCAGAGTTACAAGGTAACAAACAATCCAAATAAAAAACTAATCCAAAACATGTCACTTGTATATCAATAGAAAACCAGATTGAGCTTGACCTGATAACGAGGTCACACCCCATGTGGTCAGTCAATGTCCTTATGATGACAAGAGGGTCACATTTCTAATAAGTCCCCATAGCTCTGCTTGTTGCAAGGTTTATTACTAACTTAGGATCGACATGGGGAATAGTCGGGTCCACACGGAGGCTGAAACTCCGGATTTTCAAACTCTGAAGTGTCGATCGGAGTTTTTGGCCGTGTGGAGACATTCGGAGGCTTAAACTCCGGGAGTTATCAAGGGTCTAGCGGGGTTTTTATCCCCCTAAAAAAATAGGGGGTGAAACTCAACTCCAATAACACTACGCCGGAGTGTGTTGGAGTGTCGTGCCGTGTGGACATCTTCGGGGGATGGTGAGCGGAGGTGACCTCCCAAGGTCATCGTTTTGACAAATTCTGTGTTTGAATATCAAGAGCAAAGGCACGGCTTCCGGTATGTTGACTTCTGGTATACACTCCGAAATGCGAAGCGGAGGAGAATGGTCAGGGGGCTGATTTCAGAGTTCGACCATCGTGTGGACGTAATTTGGAGTTAAAAAATAATTGATTTAATGTTCCACCTCTGGAGTTTCAAACCTTGGAGTTTTGTGACCGTGTGAACATGGCTCTTCCTGGAAAAGGCATGAAGATGGGAAAGAATTGACTCCCCCCTCCCAGCAAACTCACAGGTTCCCTATTTAATGACGGGTTGGAGAAGATTATGTAAAGGGGAAGTCCTTTATTTTTAATGGAAGATAAATTGCCTATTTGCAAGCTCATTTTTAACCTAGGGATGGTTTTATATATGGCATAAAATTAGTTGTCAAAGTGTGTGGCCGTTGGTATTTTTTGTTCATTCAGCTTTGTCATAATAAATGAGACTTTAAAAAAAGCTGTAGCTATCTCAAGAAAAGGTTAATTTCCAACATTTCATATGATTTAAGTGGCGTTTTGTTGTTATAAGCAAAATAGTTGCAGCACTGCCCTGTAGACCAATGGGTGAGTTTCTTCCGTAAAAACAAAATTATGGAATTTAAATTTGTGGTTACAAATGCCCCTTTCAGTTATGCTATGAAAGGGTGTCCCCTCTTTTTCTCTCAACACAATCCTGCTACAATACTAAAATAAATTCCCATATAAAGTGTTTCTACCGTATTATTATAGGAATGTCACAACAGTCACTTTTTTCCCTGAACTACCATAAATTCAATGTTGAAAAGTGTTAGTTAAACAAATGAGAAAACAAAAACCACAGCGATATTTTCAATCTGATTTAGGTTTAAAAAGCAAACGGACTAGTTATAATACCTGCTCAATTTGGTAATGATTGGGAAACATAAGCTCACCAAACAGTTGTTTAAACTGCAGGAAATCCACACAACCTGGTCATGGCCACCATAAAAGAGCAGATGTGTGTGGGTCCCAGGACCTTTCAGGTAAAATGGCGAGGTGATTTCAACATCCGATTTTGCCCAAAATTGGGATATTATCATCATGACGATAGTATAGAATACCTTCATGAAGAATTAAATTAGAGGTCCAATTTGTATATTGCTCAGAGATTTTCACATTTTCCTCAATTTTTGGCCCCATTTTGCCATTTTTTTTGGCGTATTTAGGAACTTTCTTGTAGTCCTTTTTGAATCTTCACACATGGGACATTGTCTATTATTTTTGTCATATTTCTACTCAAAGTTTTTATGTCAAAACTCAAACAGGATCATCTCGCCATTTTATCATTTGTTTAATTTCAGTTCGGTGCCATGATTTTACAGCATCCATAGGTAACATTTCAGGAAAACATTGAAATGACAATCTTTAAAAATCTGTTAACTTTGAATCTGTTTCAATGGAATTTCTTTAGTTTTTTTTTTGATTACAAATATTTTTTGTTCTTTTAATTTTTTGATTTTTTATAATTACTTTTGAATACTTTAAAATATAGTCTAAATATCTCTACGTAACTTGTGTGATGCACCCATCCGACTCCCCAAGATAAGACATAATTAACAGTACAATCCAATGACATTTTGTTCAAATGTTTTCTGGACAAGTAGTCAAAAACCAATGGTGATCTAGCTGCCAAAAATCCCACTTTCCAAGTTATTAAAATGTTTTCCCACTTTGTTCAAATCAATATTTTTACATGCCTCTGGCCATCGGACCCCCTGGTCACACCATGAATCTGACTCAATGTCGCACCTTAGCCTGTAGAAAACCATATAACCTCAGTGCCGCTTAAATAGTGTTTTCTCTTACCATTTTTCTTCACAACAATTGCACCAACTTACATTGGCATGCAAGCAATGTCAGTACATCATCAATAAATTAGAATGTAAACAATTTGAAATATCTTTAATTGGTAAAAAAAATTCCCCCACAAAAAGTAATGAACAAGTTAGCGCTAATGTGTTAAACCTGGCCAATTTGGGAGTTAGGGTAGAGTTAGGATTTAGTACTAGGATTAGGTTTTATAGTTGAGTTTTAGGGTAAGGATGTAACCCTAGGGATAGGGTTAGAACAGATGCTGATTTCAGAAATCGACCAGCTTGACGCCTTTCCGTTTCATTAGCCAGTTTTCTGTTTCTGAAAAGTTTGCACTGCACTACTTGCAACATATAAATTACATCATGTATACATTGATTTGGCAAAATACAAACATTTTTGGAAAAGCAAATTGACTTTTGACCACACAGTTTGTTAATACATTGAGAGGTTAGGGTGTATCCAAGGTCTCTGCTAAGTAAAATTGAACTTAGAATCTTAGAGACAACCTTAAACACACCTGGCATTTGATATCTTTGGAATGATGCCTGAAGCTCATATTTTCAGGGATGTCATTTCTCAAAATAATAACTATATGCCCCCAATTAGATTTTTTGGGCAGTGAAAAAAATATTAGAAATTGCTGACCATTGAATTTAAGGATGGCCTGATTTAGGTGTAAAGTTTCATATTGATAATCAATCCATTTTGATACTAGATCTAAAAACATGATTTTGAAGCTCGTATGATAACAGTGTAAAATTAATATTGGGCGAAGAAACCCAAAATCTGGCTTGTTTTTGCTCATAACATCCCAACCAATCATCCTTTAGCTTCTAAAATTTCCCAAGGATAAATAGAAAATAGGACCTTGTTTAAGACACCAAAATGTTGACCACTTCCGTAAAATGTGGGGTCCCTGAGACAAAGTTATTAGTGATTGGGTCATGGACCTTTAAAACTAACTGATTTAACTTAAATTTAGTTTAAGGCATTACCAGGAAGAAAATTTTGCTATCTTGGAGGAAAATTTAGAAAACGATTTTTTTTCAAAATCGATATTTTTTTAAATGTTTTCAGAATTAATTCAATCAATCTCAGAGGACTGAAAGATTACATATTCCTTTTCAGATGGAATGGTCCATCAAATTTCACTTAGTAATTGTTAAACATGCCTTTAATTCATCCAAATGTACAGGTATGGAAATATTGTGAGATGTCTTGTTTCACAATGATCTAGGATTTAGAGTGTATCATATTTACTATCATTTGTTTTGTACATGACCTTGTGCACAACTTGTGAAAAATGACCATTTTTCCAATTATCCCAAGGATAAAACTGATTTTAAACAAGAAATCGAAAAGCATGGGTAGGAATACAGGAATGCGGAAGCAGTGGATAAAGAGGCTTGTAGAGTAGGAAATTCATGAACAAATCACAGTGACCTGTACATTACAAAACCTACCTGGATAAAAATCCGGAGAATTAAAATGAACTAACTTTTTTGGAGCCCATGCATGAAAATCTTTAAACAATGGAATACAGACCAACTTGCTGGAAAGGAGATTGGTGCATACAGTACCTCTTGAAACTTTCTGCTGTAAGGAGGATGATTACAGTACGTTGCTGCTAAAGAAGGCCCTCATTATTATTATTAAGGTACATTTCATGATCCTAGACCTCATTTTTTGTTTTATTGTGCTGAGCTATCCCCCCCAAAAGGTTTTTCCAAAATTTCGTTGAGTCTGCGGGCGTTTTCATGTTATGCAGCACATGTTTGTATCACATATCACACTGCCCCATAGGCCACTGTGTTTGTGTCTGTTTACGGACAGAAGAAAATACAGAATTACAAATGTCTTCCAGAGTAGATCAATTTGGCATGTAAGATTAGCACAATTACATACTTGGGCAACATTTCTTCAGATGATATAAAAATTAAAATTTTTTAAAAGCAATGTCGGGGGGGGGGGGGGGGGGGGGGGGGGGGGGGGGGGATGAGCTGTGGATCACGAAATGCCCCTTTATAATTGTAGCGAACAGGGGGCAGTTGCCACCCCAGAGAGCTTGGACTGGAGAAAATTGGAAAATCATGCTAAATCAGCCCTTTTTGCCTGCTCACTGGGACTTTTTTAACCTCAACCAGGAAAATCTGCCTCAAAACCACCCTCAACCGAAAATTTCACTCACTTGGAAGTGGCCCCTCTGGAAAACTACCTCTGGTTTACGCCCCTGCAATAAAACAAGAAAATTGTTTTTCCGATAGCGCTGTGAGAATTCCTGGACTAAATTATGGAATTCCTTTGCACAATCCTGTCAAGTTGTTGTAAACTATTTTTTTAGAATCACTACAGCCTATACTTAGGCTGAATATGAATTTGGTTTTTTGGAGAATTCTTTTTGTGGTGCATGTGTAATGTGGTTCATTTTCTTAGGTTTGTATGTAACTTTTTAGGTGTCGGGGATGATCACTAGCCCTTCAATCATTCATATCATTGTTTCTTTCTCCATCTTTGTAATTTTATGTGATTTTGAAACTTAAGTTGAATTGGGTGTAATCCTTTTTAAAATGAATCCTTTAAAAATGGTGGTATTTTTTACAAGTATAGAGATCACTACTCAGAGGGCCATCTAATGTTTGTTTCCTTTAATGAGCAGTCAGACAAATTGTATTATAGATGGTATTGCTCAGGAGTTAATTCTCAACATTGAGAGAAACCGAGGCCCGTTTCTTAAGAAAATGTAGTTATTAATTGTCTTTAATGCAAGATGGTTTACAAAAATCAAAATATGAAATCCTCCATAAAATTGTGGCTTAGGTTATTTTTGATCTAAGTCACCCACTTTGCTGTTTGCGCCCGCATATTGATTCCTACTTGTCATGATTTGTGTAACGTTGAAAGTCAGCAGTGTCTGGGACAGGGCGTAGGATTTGTCTGCAACAATAACACTTGTAAATCCCTGTCATTTTTACAATACAGCTTATTTAAGTGCTTGTACATCATATACATGCTGTAGGGTGTTTTAAAAAGTTTACCCCCAAAAATGATTATTATTAGAATTTTGGAAGTTGGATACATAATTAATTGGACAGCATCTGGGACACTATTGGTGAAGTAGGATTGGCACTAATCTTCATATAGAGTGGTCAAAATTATCACGCCACACTGAAATAAACTTACACTATCGAAGCCACATACTTTGTCTGTAGGTAAGCAAAGGACATCATCAGCTAAAAAATAGGATGCCTTGTATATTTTCCATGAGAAAGGATTATTTTAAGGTGCAACAAGAGATTTTGGGTACCCTATCCTATTGTCATGTAGTGATTTCATAAATATAAGAATCCCAATAATTTCCTTACCTTGTCTGTTGGCTACAGAAATGCTTGAAAGTGAAAACAAAATTGGTTGGGTAGGGACGTGTCTTCATAGTCTGGAAGTACGACCCATACCTTTTCCCAATTTTGCCAAAAAGGGACCACATAGCTAAACAGAGTTTGGCAAATTAACTCAAATTTTGCCATTTGTCCTAAAAATTTCTGACCTTTTTAGCGAATTTTATACAATTTGGGCGTCAGATTGAGGAAATTGGAGTGACTAATTTTTCCACAAAACAATTTTTAGCAAATGGCTTCTGATTAAGGCTCCCCCAATGGGGGGTAAAACCAGTGATTTCTCAGAGTATCAACTTCTTTATTTTTTTATATGAAATGACAAAATAATTCACATAAAGTATATCATTTTCTTGAAAGGAAAAGAACTAAAACATAAAGATGCATTTTTCTTTGATCACCATCGGGAAACTATATATGCAAATGACTAAGTAACATAATTTTGCATAAAATGATAAATAAAAGAAAATGTTATTTAAAATGCATCTACTTACTATAGGGAACACTTACAGCCCCACATTACAGGGTGAGTCAAAAAGATTTACACTCGGTTTCAGAAAAATATTAAAATACTTTTTCAGCTGAGAAATGATTTTGGATACATGAAAACAATAGCTCATGATATCAACGGTCTTGTTCATTGGTAAAAAAATAAAAAGTTTACCTTTTCGATAATTGTATATATGGTTCAATTTAACGGGAAAGAAAACTGCCAAAAAACCACATTGTCCACGGTTGTACAATTCACACACGGCCCCACAGCAGCAAAGCCAAGTTGAGTTACTGACGTCTAAATGCTTAATAACGTTTTTTCCTAATAACCATGTCCGTACCAAACCTTGTTGATAATATTCTTAACACTTATAGTAAATGAGATGTTAGGCTAGCGAAACAGGGGTAGGGAAGGGGCGCGTTGTCCCCTCCCCATGGGTTCTGCACAAGGGGAAATAAGCTTAAGCTACCGGTATTGCAGGAAAGTGGGAAGAGGACAAGCAGAAAGGGAGTAAAGAAAGAGGGGGAGGGCGAGTAAAGGATTGAGCTGTAAAGGGAAAGACAGATAGACATTGAATTGGTGTGCTATGTTCAAATATCAATTCCCCTAAGTAGCCCCCCCACACCCCCACCCCATCAGGATTACGAAGACGATCGGTGAAAAATGGGGCAACGGTTATATTGCATAGGATTACCTATACGTATTTGCATTCAAAGTTTCCACGAAAAGAACGTGAACAAATTCGAACATTCATTGAAATATGCTTCAAAGTTTGGATGCAGGATTCCATAAGTTTGTTAGTGTTTTCAGAATATGAAAGAGGTTTGACATCTTTGATATTGAAGGTTTACACAGAGGTATCATAAAGACAAACAAAAGATGTAACAGATGTACTGTGTAGAAACTCATTCATAAGTTCTTTGGCCATATTCTAACATTGCGCATAGTGATTCCGTGGACAGATGTGAAAAAGGGTTGCCTATCTTTAAGAAGATAGCATAACTTCTCAAGGCAAGGTTCAAAAATCAAAATTCAAAATTTCTCTAGTAGGGGAAATAATCTTCTTTTGTATGTGAGAGTCAATATCTTTAGTAGATTTTACCACTGACTGTAGACAAAATTTAAACAAACGAGTGTAAGTGTAAAATATTTTTTTTTGGAACTCACCCTGTAAGCTAGTAGTTTACATCTGACTTGTGCAGATAGCTATGGGAGTTTGTTGGGGTGTGTGGCCTTTTGTATTTTTGGGAAAAATCAATTTTTTGGCAAAATATTTCAAAATTGTCAACTTTAGCACATTTTTGGTGAAAAAAATATTCTTGAAGGGGTTTTTATAAAAAAAGCTCCCATAGGTTTTTGGACTGATGAGCTACAACTCATGTGCAAAAATGTTGAAATGTCAATGGGTATATGTCAGTTTATAGTGTAGTTTTAGGTCGAAAAGTCATTCTTTTAAATTATGAATTAAGATAATTTGTCAAATACCGGGTGAATGAAATAAAGAAATAACATAAGAAATTAACTTTAATTTTATTTTTGTACAAACAGTTTAGTTTATGAGGAAAATAATTACATAAATTATAAAAAAAAAACATATGTAACCAAAAAAATAATGAACAAACCGTATTTGTTTAATCAAAAAATGGTGAAATATCGCCCATTGAAAAACAATTAGAATAACATAAATTGTATGTAGTATTTAGACTAGGAATAAGTAAATAAGTCCAACTTTCATCATTTTGTTTACTTCAGCAGCCATAAATTCAGAATGCAACCTCCGATTTTGAGGGGGTAAAGTTATTTAAAGCTACGAGGTATGATGATTTAATTAACTGAAAAACTCAAAATGCATGAAAAATAATATTTTTACCCCCATCGGAAGATTAAGGAAATGTGACTAATTTTCCAACAAATTTGAGAAAATTTTGAAAAAATGACACATTTCTATACTCGTTCGTTCTTGTCCACAGTCATTCGTAATGGCTTTGTGGTGTGTCAGGATTGTTCAAACTGTGTTAGCTGATCCGGGGCCACGGTATCTATGATACGGACGATCCTACCATGGCCCGCGTTTTTTTAAGCTGGGGGGCGGATGGGAAAGTCAGGGGTTTACACCCTACTCTTATAATTATTCGACACTGACTGCGATGTAATGTACAGTTGTGACTCTTGTACACGGAACCGACGGCTCAACGTCCACTTTCCGAAGGCCGGGATGCTTTCATGATCCATTTGCATAATTCCAAGGGAAACCATAGGAGAGCGGTATTCGTTATTTAATCAATAGAGGGGTATAAAGATATTAAATCCAGAATTGATAGTACCCGAATAAATCCCAGGCAAGTGACCCCACCGGGATTCGAACCCTGGGATTTTTGATTTGGTATATTTGCGCCAGAGGCAAGCACCCCTAACCACTAGGGACCACGCTCTCCCACTATACTAATCTTAGTATAAGGAAAGGTATTGTTATACCAGAAGGATGAAAATGAATGAAATCCATGTTGCGTCACATTTGATTATAAAGCTAGGATGGAGAGCATAGGTGGACTGTTTAAAGCTGGAAGTGAAGACAGTATGAGGAGAGGTGAAATGAAAGCTTTGAAAGCCACATGCGAAGAACCTTTTATATGCAACAATAAAAATTCCAGGGATGAGAAAAATGTTCTTTTTATCTTTAATACATGGATTTCAAGCAACCACTTGCAGTTGTTTCTTTCTGTTAGCACATTGATCTATGCCAGTAACAAAGATAAATAATACATGGATTTTTATGATTTTTTATGTTCCTGAATAGTAACATCTCTCTTAACCCTTTGTTAAAAATACCACCTTTATTTATATCAAAACTTAATTTGATCTGCAAAAATTCAGTCCGACACAATTTTGGTTAACACGATTAGTTGTGGGGTGCGTGAATTCGGTGCACTGGCCTGTAGCACAACTGGTTTTGCCGTAGTTGACTGAAATATGTCATAACAACATCAACACCTATTAATAACCATTCGAGTCCAGGAAAACTTTCCATTATATTGGAGGCCAGAGTCTCCTCCATCTAATTATATGCATCTTATGAAAATAATATCCTGTCTTTCCTAAAACATGATGATGAGATTGTTAACCAAATTGAATATCATCAGTTTGACATTAACTTTTTTTTTTGTCCAAGGGGGGGGGTGTCTTCTGTCTTTCCCTTTTCCTGTTTTTACTCTTGGCAATTGTTTGTTTGTCCAGCTTAGGGAATTCTTTCTAGCATTTAATGGTGTTGTACTGAAGTGGTTTGGTGTATCTGTGATTGGGCTATTTTGAGGAAACTAAGATAACATTGATATAAGAACACATTCATATATTAAGATGGGACTTTAAATGATAATGGTTACTTACCTAAATGGACAGAAATACCTAATGGACAGAATTCCAGCACAGAAGCTAGGGACTGTGATGCAAGCAATTAGCCCATTAACCCAAAATTCAAAATCGGATCACTGAAATCTTGGCAAGAAACCACAAATAAAACAAGAGTTGCTGAATCATGAAATGCCACCTTTAAAGGATTCCATATCCTGAAGACGGGAAGGACTTATCCCCACTGACTGACAAAACACCCCACTTTCTGCTGATTGTAAACGCTCTTGTGATAAAGAAAGCAGGAAAACAGAACTACTTGTTTCATTATATTCCCACAGTTGTCAATAAGAAAGCTATTAAATTTTTTGATGACGTTTTCTTTTTGCCTTGGGAATAGCTTTTGGCTTCAACGCAATCGTCTTTGATGAGTTCCGTAACAATATTCGTGTTTGTTGCCGGGCAATTTTGTTGTGCCACTGTGAACTGATGAAGTGAAAGCATCCGATACTCAATCACATACCATAGCTTTCAGAACATGGGACATTACATACCGGAAGGTATGGGAGAATGATTTCAGATAACCATATATCAAGTTAGAGTGATTGCATAGCATAAGGTTAACAGGGTCTGCAAGTTATCAAGTGGTGTTCGTGATCAATTTGAAGAAGATAAGGATGATTTTTTCAGACTGGAACAGGATGAATGCCTTTCAATTTTGTTATTCATTATCCAAGTTGGGGGGCCTTCTAACCCTTAACCCGGGCTTCTTCGGCGAAAGTGGGGTACCATGTTAATGGTGATTCTTGGTTGCCTTATTGATACATGTAGGCACACAACTGGGTGGCACAAGGATACTGGGAATGATACAAGATCTAATAGCAGAGTTTGCAGTATGATTGTTCAATTTACAAATTTCAGTGGGCGATCTACGGCTTGGACTTAATGGAGCAAGAGTTTGTTGACATTTATAAAATGTCTTGATCACAGAATAAAAGAGGCTTTGGTGTTTCCCTGTGTGCTTTTTCATTGCTATATCATCTAATAGAATATATTTATTCCACCTCATGAATATTCATGAACAGAATCAATGCTATTTCATTGGCCGATTCTATTACCGTGCTATTTCCACTAGGGAAATAGTCGGACTATTCCCTACAACCTCGTCTCCAGAGTCACAGTGAAGTGCAATAACCGAATACTACAAGGAAGCAAGAAGTTTGTGACATTTTCTAAAATTGTCTTGATCCAGAAAAAAAAAGAGGTATTTGGTGTTTCTCTTCTTTTGCATTCTATGTATTAATAGAATATATTTATTTACAACCTCCATGAATATTCATGAACAGAATCATGCTATTTCATTGGCCGATTCCTATACGCTGGCTATTTCCCTAGGGAATAGATCGACTATTTCCCTACAACTCGTCTCCAGAGTCAAGTGAGGTAATAAAACGAATACTACATGGTTTATATCGGGAAATAGGGCACACTATTCCCTCCAACCATGTAGTATTTGATAATATAATGCGTGGGTTCCCTTTGACCACTACCTATCAGGTTTAACCCTTTTTTAGGTTTCTTTTTGGTTGATGAGGGACTAGCAATCCATTCTCCCATCCGCCATACTGCATCAATGTGACAGCTGAATGCTAAGTAGTCCTTTCCCAGGCCCACAAAATGCTTTTTGTGCTTTTAGCAAGAATAGTTAAAGTTCCATGGTCCAATTGCTCATAGCCTTGTCCCCTGGAAGTGGTCAAAATTTTGGTAACAGAAGAAAAGGAGAAAGCCCCTATTATTCTCATTTACCCTGTGAAATCCTAGGGATAAAGGATGTTTGGTTTGGATGTTATGAGTAAAAACATGCCCCATTTTGGTCGACCAATGTTAATTTTACAGAGTATTCTATGGGGATTGCAAAATTGTGTTTTTAGTTCTCGCTTCGAAACAGGTTATAATATCGGTGCGAAACTTTACAGGTGGGGTTTTGGGGTGAAGGCCATTCTATCAAGATAAAAAAATGTATAGACTTAAATCGGGTCTTCCCCCTTTAAATATAACAATATTTTTTTTAAAATATCAAACTTTAAAAGCACTATCAGTGATTTAATAAATCAGAAAATAAAAAAAAAATAAAATAAAAAATAAGATTTTTGCATTTCGGTAACAAGTATTGGAATCCTAACATACCCAACTAGTGATAAAACCAAAAGCAACCTAATAAGGACAGAATCTGATATTTTAGTCATTACTGTCCGTACGGACACTTAGTGCACTTTTCTCTTGATTTTTTCAGTTACAAAAATTATTCTAACAGACTTATCCTTCACTTTTAAGCTAATCCTGCAAATTTCATATATTTTAAATATTTCAAGTGGATCACTTACAGTGACTTTAAGAGAAAAAAAAATAAATGAACTGCATATAATAGCTTGACCACCGCGATTATTGACCACCTGCCTACATAGCCCAGGTGAATCACATTAGACCACAATCAACCCACCTGTACAATACCCTGTTTCTTTCCTCTGAGACCATACATATTAGAGGAAGTGACTTTGTGACAAGCTATATAGAAAGTGATGGCAAGGACGACATAATAATTAGAGGTGGGCTACTATACAGGGAATCCCAACTTCATAATATTCAAATGTGGGAGAAATTAAACAGAAAAGAGGATACTTTGCTGAATTGTGAAGTTTGCCTGGACCAGATTTTTAAGCATTTTGATGTGTAATTAGAAATTTCAAGGCATCAATGTATTATGTAGTGATATCATTTAGGTCAGGCACTCAATAGATTTATTAACAAGTATTTGATATAGAATACAGAATATAAAATTAGAAATTTCACAATGTTTGTACCAAAATATATTACTCGATGTAATCCTTCTAGATGGGGATATTTTTTATGGAAAGCTTTACGTCAGTGCAAAAATCAGTGGTTTCAATACTTTCAGGGACACCTGATATGTGAAAATTCGTAGCACTTTTAATGCACAGTTAATGTTTACTGATCTGTTTGCTGAGAAGAGGGATCCAGGCTTCTATTATCACAGTGATTTCAACAAGCAATGAGAATTTTAGCTGATTTTAGGGGGGAGTGCAGTCCGCACCCACTCCCCTCAACTTGCCCCAAAAGGGGAAAAAACAGGTGCACTTTTTGCAGATTTTTTTGATAAAAAGGTCCAAAATTTAGAGAAAATGACGAAAAAATCCACTTTTTGGTGATGAGAGATGTTCAAAACATCCAAAAAAGGACCAAATTAGGGGGGTTAAGTCTATTTTCCCAAAAAAGTCCACTTTTTCAAAGACCCACACCCCCATAAAAAAAATCCTGCGTACGGCCCTGTTTGGGACCCCCTGATTCACCCGGAAGTAGTATCGATTTTGATATCAGATGAAAGGCCGTATTTTTCTCATTGTCATCCTGAAATTTGAGCCCTCAAATCCATTTCATTCCCAAAATATAAAACAAAAAAACACTGAATTAATGGTTAACCATCAATATTAGCACAATTTTGAATAAGGCTTTGCAGTATGCATTATTGCTTCAAAACGGCAAGTCTGTTTCCCACGGTACTTGATGAGACGTATGTGAAAGTGCCGGGCTCTCATTTCAAGTAGAGAACACAATAGACATAAATTGGAACAAGCACCTATAACCCTAACCCTGACGTCGGTTTCTAGCCTATCTCCCGGAAGGAACTGAAGGAGTGAGGGAGGAGGGGAACAAGAAAAGTCGCAAATTCAAGTGGGATTCGAACCCAGGGCCCTTCGGGCCCCAGCCCCATGACCCGGGATAGCACGCTACGGCGGTGTCGCTGGCCCGGCCAGCGATTTCGTGCCCATATGAGTCTTGGTTTGATGACGTCATCGCTACTTTCTGGACTTAGTGCATTTTTCTCAATTAACACAGTGAGTTTTGGTGAGATTTTGTTGTGCTAGGGTTAATAGATAGATAAATGCAAAGGTCTCAGTGTGTTACACATATTTGTTAAGGCAGCAAAACCAATATGCACAATGATGTCACTGTTCAGAAGTGCAATAGTATACACTTGAATTCTTGTTGAAAAAGATGAACGTAAGATGGCATTGGAAGGAAATAATTGAGACGTCTACCTTTAAGCACGAATGAAAGACGTGATCAATATCACGTTTCAGTACCCACAGGAGTCTGTCTCTTGAGAGTTTCTCAATGGAGGCCACGTCTCTGATTGAAGTCTGTCAGCCGACAGAATAACAATAGTCCTAATTGACAAGAGTTTGCATTTATCCTCCTCCTCCTCCCTACTGTATTCAACAAAGATTGCCCATGCCTCATCCAATAATCATGGAATTAAGTGTGCATGTTTTCCACAAGTGTTCACCACCTTCATACCCTGCAAGGATATTGTACTTCATTAAAAATTGCTCCAGTCACTGGTTACAATATTTCATTACCGGGGGTTGTTGCTATTAGAGGGTGTTTTGAATCAATCCCATGATGCATAGCAATGTGCATATACTGTACTGTACTAAACACATGTCAGTACTTAGGGATAAAAAAAAGTGTTCCAAAAGTTTAAGAACCTCAAAACATTTCATAATCATGCAAAAAATTCCCTAAGTACTAACGCTTTGCCGGGGTTAAAATGAGAATTAAAGTCAGGGTTTTTATGTGTTAAGAATAGGATTTTTATGTGATCACATGACCCTATTGAGGTGAAATTTCCCAAAACTGGTGCATTGTGGGATTGACTCAAAATGCCCTCTGGGTTACAATATTACCAGGGGGTTGTTGCTATACTTCATCCATCAGGGATGTTGTATTCTACAGAGTTGTTGAAGTGATTGATTAAAAATTGAGCTTCTGAGTAATTGCTTTTAAATTGTCCTTGCCGTTGGTTGCAATAGCAAGGTCTTTCTCACCAGTAATACATCAAGAAATTTGGCTTTTAAAAAGAAATGTTAGTGAAATTAAAGGAAGAAAATAGTACTTCATCAAAATATATTAAATCTGTTGAAGTAGAGTTAGTATTGATTTCATTAGGTACAAAAGCTTTGTTTTGTTTTTACAATCCTTCAAGAGTATATGCCTGCATTTATTAGGCTTTTACCAGACGGTTTTTACATTTAAAAAGCCTTTTATTTTAAACGATGTAAAAGTAAACAATATGTAAAACAAAATACAAAATCATTATCTACAAAACCACAGTGAGTGATAATTGCATAAGAAACCAGTGGGCATTCTACCTACAGACAGTTTGTCATTTGCAATGATTTTGTGATACTTTGATATGCACATATCAACAGAAACAAATTTGCTACAATTCATTATCAAGTTATTTTACTGTCCACTGGCAGAAAAAATGATGGTATGCCAATTGGATTCAAGGAGCTAAATTATAAAAATGTAAATGGGAAATGTAACAAATTTTGTCTTTTGATTGTCTGTGTATCATACATTTCACCTTTTAGATAACTCTTTTTCAACTTAAGCTTTTTAGTGCAGTGATGCATGGACCAAGTTCATGCTTGGTACTGAGACAAATGGTCTTATTTGAGGTA
This sequence comes from Ophioderma brevispina, assembly GCA_023653785.1. NCBI lineage: Eukaryota > Metazoa > Echinodermata > Ophiuroidea > Amphilepidida > Ophiodermatidae > Ophioderma > Ophioderma brevispina. The sequence goes on from JAMKCH010028402.1 coordinate 42,460, forward strand.
ACAGATGAGAAGGTCAAAGGTTGTTATATTGCTCTAGTATACCTTTTGGTTGATACTTTCAACTTGGTGTAGCTTACTAGTGCAGTGGTGGATCAAGTAGATACTTGGTATGCTTATACATTGAGACCAGAAGTCTTATGTGGGTAACAGAAGAGAAGGTCAAAGGTCATTCAGGGGCCACTTGGGGTCATTGTATTTCTCTACTCTTATTCTTTGATCACATAATTGGGCGACCTATCTGGCACCGTTGTCCTATTTTTTTAAGTTGTAGTTTGCTTCAAGATTTTGATTTTGAAGGCACAAGGTCAAAAAAATGAGATTTTAGTTAAGCCTTTAAAAGTGGCACTAGCACTGGGACATTTCACAAAATGTGAAATTTGCTCTTCAATTTGCTCTCAAAAAGGCCATTGGAAGAATACAGATACATTTTACACATTTTTTTCCCACTAACCCACATTCTCCTCTCCTCCCTAATCCCATTCTTCCCTCTCCCCCTCCCTCTCATCTCTCTCTCTCTCCTCCTTTCCCTCGCTCCTCTCCATCTCTTCTCTCCCTCTCCTCTTTTTCTTTTCTCCCTCTCACTTTCCCCAAAGACATTTTGACTAAGTGTATCTTGACTAGTGAAAATATTTATCTACGTACAAATGAATGTCTGCATTTGGCCACAAGAGATGATCATATATCACTAATGGATGACTGTAAGTTCATTATACATCTAAGATGGCCTCAGATTTTGCTCTTAAATTTTCTTTACTAGGAATCCAAACTCTCATCTTTAAATCTAAAGACATGCCCAGACGGGCTTGCAAGAAACAGGCTTTCTGTTAAATCAGATTATCATAACTCTAGAATTTGAAGTAAAACTGCTTCTGTGTGATTTTTTTGAGAAACTTAAACAGCTTCGGTAATTCATGGAAATACAGTAAAATTAAAATTGCACCTTGTATATATTGACTGTAATGTTTTTGCAGAAACATAAAAATTTCATGATGTGACAAAAATTCACAATTTGTGAAAAATATAATGTCACAAAAATAAGGTGTTAAGTGTTACAGGATATCTAGGTGACATAAAAGACTTTTAATAATTGAAATGCAGTCAGGTTTTAGTTGGTTTTCAGACCATTGTAGGGCATATTCAATGTGTTCAAAGGCTTGGTGCAGGCCCTGGAAATCTTAGAAAATAAAGGAAATAAGATATGAAGAGACATCTACACCTGGAATATTTAAGAAAGGATATTTAGAAAGGTGACAAAAGGCTGGGAAAGTCTTAGATTTGAAAAGACAAAATTAAAACCGATGTATTGCATCCATGTTTGTAACATTGAGGGTGCAAACTGACATCAAAGGGTACTTGGATTGGTGTCAAAAGGAATGTGTTTACAGTGGCGTACTGAGCAGGGGGGGGGCAAGTTGCCCCCTCTGGATTGAAAAAAACAGGACGATATGGACCAAAATATGCATTTTAATCTCTATTCATCAGGGAATTTCCACCAAATTCAGCTTAATTTTGGGCAAAGTTATAGTAAATACGATGATTTTCGCACGCTACGCGCGTATTTCATCAAGTTAAGGCTTAATTGGAGTAAATCACCGGAACGACTTACGAATGTTGCCCCCTCAGTACGCCACTGTGTGTTTATGTATTTTATCCCTAAAGCCACATCTATTTCTAGGGAAGGAGTGAAGGAATGATGCAAGAGGGAAAGAAAAAAAGTTGCCAATTCGGGTCGGACTTGAACCCAGGCTCCCTTCAGGCCCATGACCTGGAATACCAGGCTATGACGGTCTCGCTGGCCCGGCCAGCAATTTCTTGCCCATATGTCTTCGTTTGATGACGTAATCGCTTCATCTTGGGTTTTTCTCACTCAGTGATGTGGGATTTTGTGAGATTTGGTAATCTTGAGGTTATGGCTTGGACTTTCTTTCTGAAATGTATACTTTTCAGCTGTCAATAGACATGGTGGATAGTAATTAGAAGATAGAAATACCTCCTGATTGAAATCTGTGACATGATCAAAGCAAATCATTTAGATGTCACTGATATTGCTTTGAGTTATAGACCAAATGAGGTGATAACAATTCTTATATTTTTCATTGTTTTTAATGGGGTTTTAATCAAAATGTAGCATTTTGAATGGGAAGTAGTTCAAATTCAAAATTGAAAACTGCTGACATGTCTTTTATACAGGTGTCTCATTTTTGGTTAGATTTGCTTCTTGTCAAGGCTATTCTGTTAAGAATATGTGCCAAAATTATTTTAGTACAATATTTTTATAGGGATAATAATTTTAGCCATTCATACTTTACTGCAGAATTTTAAACAATAAAATTATATTTCACAATAGCAGAATTTTGCAAGACTAGGTTAATGTCCTTTATGGCATCCAACTGTTAACAAGACCACCAAATTGATACATATAATTGACTACAGCACTCTCTTGAGTCCTTGACATTAAATCCTTACAATCTAAACACTCCAAGCACTCAGTCAGATTGTGCTCTGTCGGGAGCGCAATTTATTAACCGACACACTTTTACCGCTGTCGTGATAACCAGTGATCTTGACGGGAATGAGTTAAACAATAACGAGCAACACGGTTGGATTCGTAGAAAAGCAGTGATATCATTGGTTAGGTTTTATCGCAGTCATGATGACATTGAGAAAGGTTCGAAATCCTAATGAATCTGTTTCAATGAAAAATGTCACAGGATGCGTGGAAGAGAATCAATTCCAAGGGAATGACAAGAAAATTGCCACTCCAGGGCTCAGGGTTTCCTCGTATTGTATACCGGTACGCTCACTTTTTTCAGACAGTTGCTATGCGGTTAAACAGAACAATTTACTCTGTCATCAGAATAAGCCTCGGTAGTATATTAGGGCTTAAAAAGGCAATAGGGTGGGGTATTTGTGGTTAGGATAAGAAGCTTCCTGAAAGGAAGAATTACTATAAACAAAAAATATTTGCTGTTTTTTTTTTCACAGTTTGCAGTAAACTATTTTACCTGCACTTTGCCCGATTCTAAATTTAGAGGTCTATGGCCCGATCGCTAATAGCCTCGTCCCCAGAAGCCCCAGATTTTACCGGAAGTGGTCAACATTTTGCTATCAGAAGAAAGCTATTTTTTTTCTCATTTACCCTGTGAAATCTTAGAGCCAAAGGATGTTTGGTTTGGAAGTTATGAGCGAAAATGCGCCCCTTTTTGGTTGACCAATATTAATTTTACGTACTCTATGGGGCTTGCAAAATCATGTTTTTAGCTCTCGCATCCAAAATGGATTGAAATATCGGCGCAAACCTTTACAGATGGGGTTGTGGAGTGAAGGCCAATCTATCAAGATGAGAACTTCATATCCTTAAATCAGGCCATCCCCCTTTACAATCAGCTGCATAGTGAACGTAATGTTCTCAAATCATTTTTCCTATGCGTAGGTATTTTGAATATGAAATTAGGCCACTACTAAGAGCGACTTTGGCGGTATCTTATTGTACTTATGTGAGAGAGTTAACCAACTGAAAAATTAACTGCAGAAAAGATGAGTGCCATCCAAAATGTATGGACAAAAGGAGTGCTACAACTGAGTGAGAGTAATATTAGAAACCACTTGACAAAATTGGATTTGTAACATTAATCAACAGCATGCAGTCATCTTCACTTTATAACAAAATCAGTTAGTAGCATTTCCTCAGGATTGTTTAATATTTCAGATTGCAATTTCAACATTAAGAGTTGAAGTTTTGATATAGGATATCCTATCACATACCACAACTCCCACCAGGTAATTCAGAAATCATTGTCTCTTTGCTAATACTATTTGACAAAGTTAAATTTGTAACATCCAATTGGACTACATGGCATGCATGGTTTCCTGAATTTTTTAGTTGATTATAGTCTCATCAGTATGAGATTAACTGTGACCTTTGATAAATTGCATTGAGTGAACAGTAGAGAGAACAATGCCATATGCAGTCATAAGGCATTTTTCTATTGAGCAATATTTTCCGGATCGAACCGGGTAAAGGATTAAAACTGGTTAATAGAAAATGACCTTCTCTGGTATTTGCTACTTTTTACCGGGGAAATTTTCTCTGGCAACCATCCTTATTTTGGAAGGATTTTTACCCGAGAACATACCGGATCACGTCAATAGAAAAAGACCACGCTACACACTGTAAAATCCTGTGATGGCAAAACTATTTTAGATAATGTATTAACAACAGGCCCGTAACCAAGGGAGGGGCAGTGGGGATGGATGCCCCCTCCAAATTCTTACGTCTCCCAAACCCTAAAAAGAGCTAAAAAAGTCAGGTATCATGACCTTGCTGTGAAAGTACCAAGGTCCAATTTGGCCTCCCAAAGAAGATCATTTCTCCCATTCTCTGTAGGCTTATGGAATGCCCTTCCTGCTCATATAGCATCAAACCAGGACTTGCAGAGTTTCAAAAGGGAGGTTAATCGCTATCTTGGCGCCAATCCGTCAGCGTTACCAATTAGATAACTGCGTTACCAACTGCTGTTAATGCCTAGATTAGCCTTGACATAAAAAAGGTCAAAAAAATAGATTTTGTGAGTGGAGAAAAATTAGGTTTTATGCTTTTTTGTTGAAAAAAGTTGAAATTTTGGTGGAAATTAGATTCCAAATGGCTATGTTATAAATACAATGTGTTTATGAGTTAACAGTTAAGTGTATAAGGTATTGCACATGCCTGTGGGGGGGGGGAGGACTTATGTGGACTACTTTGCCATAGGAATTTTTTTACCAAAACTGTGGTCATTACCACAAAACAGGGGGGATAAAAGTAGAAATGAGTTGAACCGATTGAAAATGGTGGTACCAAAACCATTTTTGAAAAAAAAAAAAAAAAAAAATAAATACATTCACATTGCTGAAGAAAGTTTTAAATGGTACCACCAAAATGCTTATTTATACTAATTAGCATAAAAACACCATGGTCGATTGATTTTTTTTTGTCACCAAAATATGTGCAACTGATAATTAGGCAATTACATAAAATTTGGGCAAATATAATTTAGCGTTAAAACATGGCACATGAAAATACTTAAGTGTTAAACTAAACTATCTACATGCCTAATGACTCTCAAAGTGTACAATCAAGCCATTAAGGCCAAAAAAAAAGAAGTTTGTCTCTGGACCTTTTGACAAAAAAGCAAAGTGCTGTGCCACGCTCTTTTTTTTTTGCATGCTCTGTTGCCTCTACCAAAATGTTCAATCACAATCCAGGTGTGCCAACCAGGTCTCACATACTCATCCCGCACCTGCCAAGAACAGGTCTGCATTGAAGATAAAAGGGCTCGATTGCCTGGAAAAAATCATTGCCGCTGCTTCCATCAAGGAGAGACGTGGCCAAACTCTGTAGCAATGCCATTTCGGAGCATCGGTGCAAGGCCCAATTCCTGAGCACTTCGCCGCCTTTCTTTGTGATTCGCACGCGTACAATGATGATATTTTTAAGAAATTCAAAACCAAGATCAAAAATACTGTTTTCATTTTCCTTTCCGAAATCACATGCTGCTTGTACTGATCTGTGGCTGCTTGTCGTGTATGCCCACAGGCTGTGTAGAGACACCTCATTTGTGCCGTAGTGTGCCACCAATAGTCTACGATGTCATCAATCAGACTGGGCCCGGTGCGATTCAGAAGAAAAGAGAAGGGAAAAAAAAGATCACGGCAACGCGTAGCGCTACGTGCAAATTTTGATTTTAAAAGCTATGCGCGCGGGGTCCAGAGACGAAACTTCTTTTTTTTTTGGCCTAAGTTGCTTAAATACTTGATTGTGACACACTTGAGATGTGTTAGACAGGTAGGTTTTGTTAAAGGAACTTGGATAAGCAGCGATAATGCGAGAGAATAGAAAATTGTGGAAATGCATTTTTTTAGCTTATAAATCAAACTTTAATGTAGGAACAAAAACACCAAATAGTGAAAAAATGAAGTATATGACAAAATGTGTCATACTGTCACCGGCAAATAGCCATACAGCGATGGCATCTCAAAATCTACACTAAACAGCTGATTGTGGTTTACACTGGTACAGAATAAACAAAGATCAATAATATTTGTGTTTGCGGTCAAATTGTTCAGGTCATTGTGCACAATATTACACTTATAATCTGGGATATTCACACGGAAAGGACCTTGAGTCACAATTTTGATACACAAATATAGAAATTACAGAATCAGATAAAGAGTACTGCCTTGTCTTTAATACGCAAATTTCAAGCCAACCACTTGCAGGTTATGTTAGTACATCTATGTCAGTAACAAAAATACCAAAATATGAATTTTTATGATTTTTTTGATGTTTCCGATCAGCAAATCACTGCTTATCCCTTTAAAGTTGAGAATGCATTTTACTTCTAAACACATTTAAAGATTAAATGCCTCAGATGATTAGGCAAAAAACAAACAAGTTTGTCTTAGAAGAAATGTGAAAAATGCTAATGCAAAATGCAGGATTTAAAAAAAAAATTATTGCATTTTTGACCCACATTTTAAATACTCATGGCCGGTTAGCTGTATGTGAATTTTGCCGAAGACTGGGAGCATTCCTTATGGCATACTGTACAGAGTTTATTTGGCACCAGATCCGTTATGCAGGATTTATTTTGGGGGGTGCTGGTACGGTGTATACTTTGAAAAAAACAAAAAGTGGACCCGGTTTGGTAAAATGGATAAACCTAACCGTCCCTAAAATGGCAGTGTTTTGGGACTTCTTGAAAATTTCCATCACGCAAAACGGGGAAATTTCTGACAAAAGGTTTATCAAAAAGTGGACTTTTTGCCCCTTTGTGGAATTAAGGTGGTCCCCACCCCCTGCGCATATCTAGGCCAGTTGGCACGTAGGGCTGTAAATTATGCCTCAACCTCGACAATGGAAGCCCTAATTTTTGGAAAGCATAACTTTTAGTACGTGGGTTCAAATACAGCGGGAATTGACAAACATCATCTAAGTGACATTGTAGCAAAGGAGTGGTTGTGCGTACCAAGTAGGAAAAGCTTATGAGATATTGCTTAGGGAAAGTTCAGTAGTAGGTAGATGAACTCAATATATGGACAGTCTGGTGGGGATTTCTCCATGTACGTGGTGTATGGCTATACTGCTCTAACACACATACATGATTAAACAACTGTGATTGAATTTGTAGTTGACAAAAAGTTGCGTTCAAAATTTGTTGGAAAAATAGTGTGAAATGATGCCTATTGGGCAATCAAAATGAATTTTTTCGTACGCGTGTGAAGAACGCGTGCAGTTGCAAACACATGAATGTGATTGGCTCAGTAGTTGACAAACAACTCCGCGATCTTTTGGTGGTTTGTTCAACTTTTTAAGAACTTTTCTAAGAAACTTTGCTGAAATGTAAAAATCACTTTAAGTTAAATTCATGGAGAAGTCAAGTTATATTTTCTTGGAAGGTCTGGCCTGGGCCTGATCTATAATCAAAAGCCTCAAGGCCTTCGATCTCCCGGAAAGTGTTCAACATGTTGGGTATGAAGAAAGTACTATTCTTTTTATTTACCTTGTGAAATCTTAGGTTATTAAAAGATGTTTGGGTTGAATGGTTATGGGTAAAAATTGTCCCATTTTGGATGACCCAGTATAATTTTTTTTTTAAACCAGTTTCTATGCGTTTTCTATGTCAAGATTTTTTGAAGATTTCGAAAAATGGATTGAACTATAAGTATTGAAAACTTTCAGGGGGGGTCAGTCATACATCAAGATTAAAAAGTTAATTTCATTTTTAAAGGTGTGCTTGTTCGATTAATGTTCTATTGTGTTCTTACTGATTAGAGGAAGCTTGGCACTTGCCATACGCCCCATCAAAGTACAGGGGAAAATAACAACCTTGCGGTGTTGATGGTAGAAGCAATAATGAATAGTTGCAAAGCCGATTCAATACTGTGCTAATATGATGGTAACCACTAAAACTGTAGTTTTTTGTTTAATTCTTGGCAATGCAGTGGATTTGAGGACGGACAATGAGAAAAATACGGCCTTTAATTGTGACATCAAAATCGATACTACTTCCAGGGTTCCAACGACGATGGAAAACGCACCTTTAAACAGCTGGGGGAATATATCACAATTTCAGTGTTACTTGTCCGGTTCAATTCCCAATTTAGACTGGGTCTTACGTGATAACAACTGTGCATGATAGGTGAATTCCTAATTCAATGTTAGATTAATGTGGAATCTTGATCAAAGCTTGCAATGTAATCATTTATGGAAGGAAATAAATTAATTGTTTATTTATGGTTGCAGGGGTTTTAAGGTTTTTAAAGAGCAACAAAAGTACTGATGTTTCTATGCATGTAAAGGAATATAAACAATTGGTTATGTTGAAAAGTGCATTCCATAAACCGCAATGCATTGTGAGTATTGATACATCTCGTCCGCCATTAATGTAGATACAATCACTTTTGACCTTAATTGTTACTATTTCATTCATTTCGCAGGAGCAACAACTAGGCGAATGCGCTTCTGGTGAAAGTATCATCTCTTGCCAACCTCATCTCGCCTACCTGTCTCCAAGAAAGTCGGTCAGAATTACAGGCTAAGGGAAGTACTGGGATTTATTACAGAGTCAAGTAAAGAAACATTTCTTTAGCTTTGAGGATGAGAAATATCAGGCAGTGTTGCAACTAGCAGCGGGTACAGGATACCTCCTAGGATGAAACAAAGGAAATTAAGGGAATTGGGGTGTATGGAATTCTGCATTTGCTGCTTAAACTAGTTGCTTCAACATGACTCTTAGATAGAAAGTTTATTTTACCAAATTAAGGGAAATGCATGCACCTATTTGAAATGCACGCACCTATTTGAAGTGTACAACATTTTTAAATCTTCATGGATTTATAATAAAAGTTTCAAAGTTGGGTTCATAGTCCCATGGTTACTGTTAAACCTGTAAGCATGGTGTTAAAATTGCATAGGTGGACCAAGTACATGGGCTTGAGGTACACCATCCAATTCAGTGAGCTTGTTGGATGTGGACCTTTGATATTTAATCATTTCTTCAAGGATGTGAAGGCTGTTGTAATTAGCATGTTATTACAAGTTTTAAAAATGCATATTTTCATGACCCACCCTAGAAACAGGTTACCACATTGCCGAATTACAACTGACTAGTGCATAACTTTCATCAGCATGTTTCTACATGTACAGTGTTTAGGCAGGTCCAGTCAAGAACATGTAAAGCAAAGGTGAGGAAAGAAATTGAAGAGGTCTTCGCCGAGACGCAGTAGTCATTTGAAATGAACTGACCCCTAAGTACTTGAGAGATTTTTCGTGATTTTGTGAACAATTAACCGGGTAAAGAATCATTGTATATGGAATTGTTAAAATCATTTTTAGACTCTATTTCCTCATCATAAGTACTGTTCCTCAAAGCAAAGCCAAGCATGCAAATCCCTTTGATGGATTAGAGTGTTAAAGTTTTTAATTGTTGCAATTTGAGTCTGGACAACGCTGCCGGTTTATCTGATTGATAAAAGTGCATTCCTGGGCTTAAATCCAAGGCATTGTCCTATCTTGCTGCCTAACTGCACTAATTTTGGATTGGTTATGGGGCAGGACCATCCCACATACATAGTGGACCACTAATTTTAGTTTAAAAATCACTGCCACTGATCAGATTTTGAGGTGTCTACGTCAGTTGCTGTTTAGGTGTTAGCCAGAAGTGTATCCCGGTTGGGATTGACAAGTGGTGAGTGTAAATAAAGGGAATGTCTATAAATATTTTTTGGGTTGACTAAAGTTCAGTGAGGTTTCAGTTCATGTGATTGACAAGGACCAAAAGCTGGAATGGAGACATAAGATGTAGACCAAAAACAAACAACTGTATAACAAATCCTGTAGTGCCCCTAAGGGGGGTAGGGGAAAACCTCCCCACCCCAACCCTGACAAATTATGCCAATGCCCCTTAAACGGATCAAACTCTTTGTACCATATTAGGGACCAGCATGTGGTACCTGTATGTATGGTTGACCATGTGCTTGTCTATGTGTATTCAATTGATATATGGCTGCAGCTAACAAAGATTAGAATACATATTAGAAACTAAAATGTACGGATGAACTTAGCAGACACCCTGTGCCATGTTAGGAGCAAAGAGTGATAAAGAATATTGTTAAATTAATGAGGTAACGCACTTGCACCATGTGACAGCCATATACAATCCATGTGATACCATATGTAATACAGTCATATAACATATGAACATCCATGTGATACCTGTGTGGTGGCAAATATAGGATAGGGAATATCGTGAACGGGGTGTGTTGTGATGTTGATCACTTGCAGCACTTCTCAGATCCATGTTGAATGAAGTCTGCGTATTGGCACTAAAAATCAAATAAAACTAGCTGAAATTATCGCTAGGGGGGACTCTTTGGGGCTTTGATGGTCTGGATATTTTTTTTTTTATTTTTCACGATGAGAACACGATCATCACTCTCAGCAGAGAAGAGTGATAAGTTTGTGTGAGTTCTACCTTGGGAACTGATGTTGATTCTCTCATCCATAACAAAACAGAACTAATATAGTCAAATCATTGGTTGTAGAATTACGAACTTCTTGAGTCAATGAAATGTGTGTATGTATGAATTTGTATGAAACACCAAGTGTGACTCCTTGCTGGTTAAAACGTTCACATGGGCATTGTCAACATCATCACTATTCATATCATTCAAGTATCGCCACCGATCCTCAGCCTAGAACCACCTTTTTTAGCTCTCTGCCAAATAATTGAGTGGACGTTTTCCCATTTTGATTTTTTCTACAAGCTAAAATCATTGTTTGTTACGGTAATCAGAAAATATTTTGTACAGTTACTTGTGGGCTTTTGTAATACATACTACCGCATCACCATTAAAAATAAATATGTCAGATCAAATTAAATTTTAGAATTAAATTCTGTGGTATGGCCTTTCCATTAGATGGAAACAGATAAAAAGTAATGTTGTATGGGTGGAAGCACTTTATAATTTATATTGAATTGTAAAAAGTCTTAAGCAGATTAAAAACAATTACTAATTAATGATTAAAAAACAACAGGAAATATTACTTTTGGTGTGTAACTGCCTATACTTATCATGTACAAATGCATCATCAGAAAACTAATTCCTTCCCGATCAGCGACTGGTACCGTAAAGGTTTCAGAAGATTTGAGTGCCGTAACCTTGCCAAGGTGGAAATTGGAAGGATGGGGAATTGCGGAGGGTGACCAAGCTGCTTGGTGGAGAAATCGGCACCAAGGGAAGTGAGGGCCAGCACGGACATTTGCATAACCAAAAAAAACCCCCGCCATTTCTTCCCTGCAGAAGAGATACTCAACCTGAAAAATTGAATAAATAAATTAACACTTCTGCTTTTATATAATATTTAATATATAAATATTAATAGTAATATCTCTATCTATATATATATATCTATATATATTAGATATCTATAATATCATACTATATATATATATCTATATATATATAGATATATATCCTATGCGATTTAACCGCTGAAGCAAACTCTAACATGATCTGGTAAAAATGCAGCCTTTTTGGCAAATCGAGCTATTTGTGGGGGTGCCTTGGGGATATGGCCCACTGTCACTATCGTTAACAATGCCGGGCAGTAGGGTTGGGGTTAATTTAAAAGTGTAAAATCTTAAAGGTAGTGACTGATCATGGTCCAATACATTTGTTTTCCCTAAGTAAAATTTCATTTGACTCAAAGTTATTGTAGTGGTTCTATCGAAGTCAGGTTTCCTTTTGAGGACATGCTACTGTTCTCCTGGTACCAGCACTACCTTTCCCAGGGCTGAGTTGTCAGTGACTAAACCGGCACCCCCATCAGATTTCTAAGGAATCTGATGAGTGTGGTATCTGGTTACCCCTGGTAGAATGAAAAGATCTACCTACACGGGCTTCAGCTCAGGAGAGCTTGGCGGCCATCCGGCACATGCTGCCTTTCATGATGGGTATTGTTGCCCAAAGGGCTATGCCCACCGCCAAAAACTGTGTATTGACGTCAATAAGGGCATCCGTCAATTACCCTTTTGCGCCAATAAATACTCACACAGTTGGCGAGTTGTGAGGTGTAATCGGCCCACCCCGTGAGCGGAACAAACCTGATTTTGGTTTAACTAACTCCTCACTTACAAGGTGGATTACAAATGAAACAAATATACAGCAGTTCATTAGGCATCATATGAAGCCACAGAAACAAACACTAAAGGGAAGTAGAAACTAGATCACTAGACAGACAAGCATTCTAAAAAATAGTGTGTAAAGACTGATATGTCACAAACATGGAATTAAAATGTATACAAAGTGCCACTACACATTCTATCCTCATCAATCTTGCAGATTGCCTTATGGGCTAAAGAGGTTTAGTAAACAAGGACGTCTTTTATTGTACATAATATGTTTTTCCTTTCATGTATATTTTATTCTACGCCTCTTCATTCCCAGGTCTCACAGGTGACTTGAGTCCCTGGCCTACATGTACCAGCCAAATTAGTTCCGTCTGTAGCACACAACACCCGTGACCTCTCAAATCAGTCAATCTTTTTTTAAAAATTAAGAAACAATTTTGTTCTAAGTTACCAGTCTGTTATCATTAAACTTGTTAAACTACAGTGAAAGTATAAGCTTGCCCCAATGTCATGTCAGGGGGTCAAATTGGGTCAGTGTAGCTTATTTTTGGTTAAGTAATTTCTTGCAACAGAAACTACAAAATTATGATTTCCTTTTTAAGAGCAGATCGATTCGCGCGGAAGATTTAGGCGCCTATACTATATACTTAGACCACGGTTCAGATTATATAAAAAATATCACTTTTTATGTAAGTCAGGGAGTGAGGTTGTGGATCACAAAATGCCCCTTTATGTATGATCTGACACTGATGGCTTTTAGTTTACAGGATTGTCGGTGTTATTTTTTAACACTACTGGTGTCAAATTGACACTACTGGGTGTTAATTTAAACACCCTCCTGAAATAAATATGGGACTGGCACCCTCTGCATTACACCAAACAATTTATATTTGTAACACCTGACATTTTAGTAGAAAATTTTATGTTGCTCTATTGTACTGCTTCCCTCTACATTTCCATACGCAGAATACAAATGCTAATTAAAATTGTGCAGCAACACCAAGCGTCTAACTCCTAAATTTCAACACCATAAACAACTTGACAAAGACAAGCTTGACCCAACTTAGCGTTGTCACTGCCTTAGCGTTGAGTCAAAGTAGGTTATTTTGTCTTGCTGAACTTTGTTCAGCAGAGACTTAATATCCCTTTTCTGTCTGTCTGTCCATCTGTCATGTCACTGCTTGTGTACGTTTCTGGAGTTCCCGTAAGGCTACGATGAGGTAACTTGGTTGAAAGAAGCGATCACAAGTTCTTTGACCTGACTTAGATTTTGGCGTAACAAGTATGTTAAGTAAGCATTTTGCATAATTCACAAAAATTTCCACGCAAGATTTTTTTTATTAAAAGTTTGGCAGTTAGGTTAAAGAATTTCCCCATTTCTGATTTCACTTAGGCAAGACTGTGAGTTTGAGAACCACCTTGTATCAGTAAACTTGACAGTCGAATGAACAAATAAACATGATGTTTCCCATCCTTTGTGAGGGATGTTAGCCATTCGTTCCTAACCTGTACTGCCTCCCACAGTCAGTTTGATAAGATTAGGGTGAAACCTATCCCAAGCCATCCTGGGCAGTTTCAGGCAGAGTGTTTTGGAACAATCCCATAATGCATTTAAATTTGCCTTTACTGTACAAACTCATGTCAGTACTTGGATAAAAAGTGTACCAAAAGCTAAGACCACAAACTTTCATGATCAAAGGGTGCTAAGTAATGTGAACACTCAGGTGGTAAAAATGAGTGTAAAGTCAGGGTTTAGTGTTAAAATAGGTTTTTTGTTTGCCACATGACCCATTGAAGTGAATTTCCCAAACTGGTGCATTGGTGGGATTGACTCAATCCTCTCGTATCATGATACCCCTGGTAGAGTGGTTAATGACTATTGGGTAATAACTCCGAGAGCTCGGTCCTCTAAATGTAAATAACTATCTATTAGGTATTCCAAAGATTTGTTTTGTCTGCCTGACACTGTTGTAACTCCAGTGAATTTAGCTGTGTATATTTGAGAACAGGGGTATCTACGAGGGTCACAGCTTTATGTATTTTAATTTCTGGAAATAAAGGTCTAATCAATCAGGTAAGATATTAAATAAGAAAGAAAGATTATTCGATACTCAAGAATAAAATGTCAAAATCCAAACGATGGGTTCTTTCCTCCTAGCATCCATCAATTTTTTTTTGTGTTCTTTTCTTAAATTGCAGTAACTAGGTTTTCCAAGAATGCCAGGGCAGCCCAAAAAAGTGGGTTGGTTTGTATGTATGTTTTGGCTTCCAATATTATGTTTGAAAAAGTAATTGGGTTGATGATAAAAAATTAATAAGTGGTATATATGTGTGTTCTTTTAGTGCTTTTGAGAAATATCATTTGTGTAATCCCCCCAAGACAGCATTAAAAGAACTGTTCTATGGGCCTGACTACTGCCCCCCAGAAAATGCTGGTATTATGTTTTTTACCCAATTTAGTATTTTGTAAGCCCCATAGAGTTACTTTGGTAAAATATTTTGGTCGACCAAAATCAGGCACATTTTTGCTCATAACGCCTAAACCAAACCTTTCCTATCGCCTAGTAATTCATAGGGTAATGAGAAAAAAGTATCGTTCGTCAGATACCGCAATATTGACCACTTCCTGGGTCTGGGGACGAAGCTATTACCGATCGGACCACAGGCTTTTATGTTATTGTTGCCTAGTTTGCAATATCAAAAGTTAAGCCCTTTGATTTGATTTGATTCAGTATCTCCAATACAGGCAAAATTAACAATAAATATGACAGTCCCTATACAAGAATAAAAATGGGGTACCCTTTAATCCCGAAGGCTTATTTCCAAAGGGTCCTTGCTACAATACAGATATTCAAAAAACCTACACAAAACCTTCAAAACAATTAATAATTTATTGAAAAGATGTACAGATCAACATACTATATGAAAATACAATAAAAAATATTTTAAACTTAACAATTCATTTGATTTAAAGAAATGGCTTTTTACAACTTCTTCAAAATTGGACTTGTTGGGAATTGTTTTACTTTGCACATGGTCCTTCAGCCCAATCAGGAATAGTAAAACAAGGTATAAAATGGACCCTGAAGTTATGTGTACATTTGGGTGGACGTCAATTTGCACTATTTCTGGTATTATGTTGATGAACACTTGATATCCGGGTGAAGTTATTCTTGAGATAATCTGGGCCAACCTCGTTGAAAATATCATGAACATTGTTTAATCTGAGCTGCTTTGCTCTATTATGAATGTCACGAAAATTTAGTTTCCTTAAATCATTTTCTGAATATTGATATCTAGCATGCTTGTTGAGAATAAACCTGATAACTTTGTTTTGAGCAGTTTCAAGTTTCTACTCATGTTATGAATGCCACCATACCAGGAAGAAATTGAATAATCAAACAAGCAAAGAATGAGAGCTGTACTTAAGATTTCTTGGTATCCGTGTATCGAGAAATTTAGCCGTGTCTATAAAGAAATTTTTTATGATGGCACGATCCAATCATCCCATTCAGATATTTGGCAATGGGAAGACCCAAGAAGGTTGCATTTGTGTTTGTTATTTGTGCAAAACTAGTAATTCAACATTTTAGCATAAAAATAAAGAAGCCACGCAAACATAATTTTTTTTAATTGTAGCCATTGAACCTCATACACTAAGTACTCCTAGGCAACTACGTCTAAAGTGCTCGCTTTATGAGACAATACAACGTGTGGATAAGACACGTGGGAATGGAGTCCCGTCTACTCATCTTACATTCCTAATACTTGGGTCTATAAGCGTTACTAGGTTAGCATCACTTTGCATGTGGGTGAAAGTCCTTATGCAAGATTGTTTTTTTCTTTGTTTAGTTTTGATAAAGTTTAAGACAAAAATAACTTCAATTTAGGAACATGGGTGGGATATTTACACTTTAGCTTTTGCAAACATTAAAGTCTGACTCAGAGATTTCGAAATATTATTTTTTTTGTGTATAATGAAAAATACTCAACTAGAACTAAAGTCATTGTAACCTAAAATGCACAATCCGAAATTGAGATGAATCGGATTTTTCGTTTGATGGCAGTAAACATTTAAGTGTAGTCATTTACGTCCCATATGATACTGTGTATAACAAAAATTCCGGATCCGGGATTTTTATAACAAGTTGTGATTTTCTATATGAAGGAATTCGAATATAAGCTTAGCAATTTCACAACTCATGATTATATATGGCCAAGCATAAATGTACATGCAAAAAACACATTTTTTTTTTTTTGGAAAGTGAAGGCGCCCTCCTCTCAGGAATCTCTGAGTCGGCCTTTAACAATTTGGAGCCCTTAGAGAGCCTGAGGGATCGAGACATGAATTTTTTTAGCCTGATCTGTGATTTTTGGCAGGCTTTTACATTTGTCTTGGGATTTTTCAGGTTTTGCACTTGTGATTCACTCTATGGCCATTCAAATAATGTGCATCTGTAATTCAGAGATGCCAATTTCACTTCATTCTAGAAGTTATTCAAGCATCAGGTTTTGCAGTTTTTTTTACCAATATTATCCCTTGTTCATAGCATATGAGAGTAATGTCCTAATAGTTAACATAATTTCATATGCAGGATCTCAAACAAGGATTTTTTTAACTTGCTTGTCTTTGTTATTGTCTTTTTTTTAATATCTGACATATAAATGTGCCTGTTTGGAGTATGAGCTCAGCACATCAGAGATAACCAGGGTGACACAAGAACAGATTTATTGAAAGAGTTATGATTTTAGATGCAGAGGAAGACTAGAATACCCAGAGAAAACTTGTAGGGATGCAAATTGTCTGAGTTTGCAAGATTCAAATTTACTTGAAATGATAACACTTAATGCACGATTCAGTGAAAGGAAATGCTACGAGAATCATTGTGAGCATTGAGTCTGTGATTCTCGTCGAATTTGCATCCCTGACTTAAGCAGTGGACGTATCAGGCCTGCCCTCTCTGAGGGGGCAAAATTTCCCAGTCTTGGGAAATTTTCCCTCTTAGGGGGGTCAAAAGGCCAGTTTTTCCCGGTCAGAGTGCCTAAAAAAAAAACGGCTGATTTAGCATGATTTTGCAAATTTTGTTCCCGGCCAAAGTCGTCGGGGGGGGGGGGGGGGGGGGACATGCCCACCTAACACTCAACAGAACAAGTTTTATTAAAAAAAAAAAAAACAACTTTTTATATTTTTTTTAGCTCAGTGCAAAAATGTTATATGCAAGTTATGTGGCCAGTGGTACCCTCCAGGGGTAGGGCATTGCTCCCCTGGGTCAAGACGTTAGGACAAATTGGAATAACTCCTGCATATTTGAAGGATTGTGACCACCTTTGGCTAAATTGGGCTGATTTTTGTGCGCTTGATTTGGTGTTGTTTTAGTACTCTCATAATCTCATAGCTGCAAGTGCAATGGATAGCTATTTTGATGAGTAGATCACAAGGATGACTTGTGAATTTTGCTCCACTGGCTAGATTGCCTCACTCCAGCTCAGGCCAGCTAGAGTTATCTGTGTTAATTCACCTTGTCAGTGGACACGATTTTGCCTTTGATGAAGTTAAAATTCTTGACGGCAAAATGGGTGATTTGAATGGCGAGTCAAAGAAGTTATCTGGGTTAGAACAGAACAACCTTCTCTCAAACGTAGTGGCGAGGGCAGGATATCATCTCAAGTTTGAGATCCAACCTTACCTCCACAATGACTTCATTAACTACACTCTAGAGAAGTTTACATCCTCCAGATATTATATAATATAATTGTCTATGATTTATTTGGTGCAATTTTACTCATAAGAAATTGCATCGTAATTTCATTTCTTTTGTAATTTACCTAAATATTTTAGTTATTTCTCATTACTACTCATTCCCCTCATTAATTATCAGCATACTGTACTTGCGGTATTTTGTGATGAACAAAAATAAATATTGATATTGATATAGATATCATCTTCCAGAATATCAGGTTTCAAGGTCCTGCATCATAAAGAAAACAAAAACACAACCCAGCTGAAAGGGTGATGTATTACTCCACACTATAATTTGGTTTCTCCAAACAAATAGTTTTTATTATGGTTGTCCAGATTGAAATCTTTGTAGATGTTTCATATAGAAGTCCTGTTCCCAAGTAATGCAAATCTGTTTGCTGTTGATTCCGTCCAGTGCTTGCTGTACACCAACACCATACAACACCTGATGGAATCAATTGTATACCTCGATTTGCTACTTGGGAATTTATTTTTATATTTTTTTGAAACATTGACCAAAGCTTCACTGGTATTCCAGCTTAATCTTGTAGAATTTGGCATAATTTGAGATCTAAGCTTGCCTTACTTGCATTTTTTTTAAAAGTGTGAACTGTGAGACAGTGAGTATTAACTGCGTAACAAACCCAAGATAAAATGGTTGGTCTTGAGCACAGTCTCCCAATCTGTTGAGTTTTTGTCGCCGCCACTTTATCTGTTGGCGTGTGTGGATGTGTGTCTGTGGGATGTATGTGAGGGTTTGTGGTGTGTGTGTCACTAAAATGTTAAGTTTTTTAAAAATTGACCTCATTGAAAGTTGAAGTTCAATGGGAACCAAACTTCTGTCATAGTTCCCATGGGATCCCTCATTGTTGCTGAGGTCAAAGGTCATGGAGCGGCCACAGCTTATATTCTTTGATATAGCGAACGCGAAGCTAGAACCTCGAAATTCTAGTTGGTATTTGTGGAGATTTTTGAAATACTAGTGCGATGGTTATATCACTAACGTTCCACACATTTCATCTGTTAGTGATGTCAGTAGCTACCAGACAGTAGTGTAACATGCGGGGGCTGCAGGGGGGGGTTCCCACCCTGTGAAGCTTGACTGGGAAGGAAAAGCTTGAAAATCTGCTAATTCCGCCTTTTATTTTGCCTCCACGAAAATTTTCACCTCCAACCAGGAAAATCTGCCTCAAATAACCTCCAAACAGGAAATCTGCCTCATCACTGGGAATTTGCCTCTCTAACAAGTGACACCTGTTACGTCCCTTGCTACCGAGGTCAAGGTTGTGAAAATTTCAGGATGTCACCTTGCCTAAATTGGTGCTATAATTGTTTCTTGAACTAAATGGCATTTTGTGATCCATAGCCCCATAGCTATCCATACATTTTTCACAAATTGGGATATTTTGTTTTTTAACTGCAGCCTAAGCGTGCACTTGTGCCTAATCTTATACGCTGGGCCATAATTCTTGGATATCCAACGCACTTGTCATCTTTGCGTGTACGTGGTCTACGTTTAAGATGATGGTGCAATGAAGCGGCGTACATTCTAAACTGTCCCGATGAGCCAGAGTATAGTGTAATTTGTCTTCTCTGAAAGAACGTTTAGAATAGAGACTTGTATTTAATAAAGCCCTTAAACATTGACTGTTCAGAACTCACTTCTCAGAGGACATGTGTGTTTTGATCACGCTCAATGTCACGTGTTGCTCAGGATTTGGCCCGTTTCATAATTGTTTGGTCAAGCAGATTATAATTGCCATTTTAAATTTAACTAGTAACCATTAGCCATTCTTTTCATGTGTGATTATAATGAAACCTCCCCAGTATTTCATACCACCGCCTACACATTTTACCGTGAACTCAAATACTAAGCTCCTGTATAGCTGAATATCTTTAGTGACATTTTTGTGATTATGAAAGTCTGAAATTTTTGTCAATTGTTTTATTTTGGCATTTTCAAACATCTACATATTAAACCCTATGGGCCAAATCTTTACTGGTTTTTAAATTTGCAGTTTGTAACCTAAAACTTTTGAACATAAAAGCTCCCAAATTTGGTGCTATACAGGCAAAGGCATTTGAAATAAGTATCTTCTCAAGTAAACCCACTTAATACGGACCACACCATTCTGGTAATTATTTTTCTTACAATTTACCTCCACTGATTTACAACTTTGAACTCTTTACCAAACCTATAGAACTTTAGGTCAATTTTCCACAGAGGGAGTACGATCTCAAATGGAATAACCCACTATTATACATTTGAAACACACAACTGTCTTCCTGGCAAGATTCTTTAAGCCTCACGGGGGTGGGGGGGAATTCATAATACTGAGACTTATAGAATGCCTTTACAAGTATAGGCAAGGCTCTGACAGAAACCAAGGACAAAAGGCAAGAAACACTAAGAGCTAGGAAAAAAGATGTGACTTAAAGGGGATATGCGCATTTGCTATCAAAACATTGACAAATCATCAAATTTGTAATTGGGTATTTTTGTTGCTGGCATGGGAGTGCTAACATAGCTGCAAGTGTTGGCTTGAAATTTTGTTATTAAAGACACTGCAGTACTTTTTATCTGATTCTGTAAATTTCTATAATTCGTATCAAAATTCTGACTAATCAAAAGCTTTCCTGTTAATCTCCCAGATTAGAAGCATATATTGTGCACTATGACCTGTACATTTTGGACATAAAACACCAAACATTATTGATCTTTTGTTTATCTTTCTGGTGTAAACCACATCAGTGTAGATTTTGAATGTCATCGCTCCTGTCCTATTTGCGGAAGATGTAGACACTTTCCTCAGATACATTTTTTCACTCATTTGGTTGTTTTTGTTCTAACATTAAAGTGTTTAGGGTTATACTTACTTATCTTTGATGTTATAAGCATTATCGCTGTCTTATCCCTTTAAGAAGAGGACTTATGGTATGAGCTAAAATATGAAGAAGTTTATTAGGGATTTTCAATGCACAGCTTAAGTCTGAAGAAGATTATTGAAAGTAATCCTGTGATTATTGATTAATCAAGTGTGACAGACTCCTGAAGATTATAATGTAAATCATGTTAAATTCATCATATCAATTAATGAGTGAGGAGTACGGAAAATATGAAACTTGCAATGTGTTTGTGCAATAAGCGGCTTATCTGATTGACTAAGGTCTAAATCGGACTAGCTTGTGTGGGAACTTCCTGAGAATATGTTAGAAGATGTTGCAGTCAGAGAGCAATAGGAGCACAGTGTCTTATCTTCTCAATTCTAAGAAAAACGGAAGAGGGGTTCTTGGGTTACCTAGTAGGAAGCCAAGATTGACACTGTGATGAACAATAGACTTTGTGTAATTGCTATGTCTGGTAGATGGGGACCATCCTGTTAAAACTTTTTCACAAACTAAAAAAGATTGTGAAATTTCGACTGTTTCGCTTCTAGTTTGTTACATTATGGGAAATGTGCTAAAGACAAATTTTGTTGCAAGTCTTTTTCCTTGCAGTTGACAGATTTCAGCGATTGTAGACCTCTCAAACAGCAGGTGGAGACCGTTCATAACATTTGATGATACAATCTTATGTTGTTTTATCCATTTATGGAAAGTTGCTGGAATTGTCAGAGCTGCCACAAAATTTGGTGCCTTTGGAAAAACCAAAGGTTAACATTAGAATATATCAGCAGGATCGAGTCTCTTTTTGTACTAGTGACATTAACTTTTAATGTACGGAGTACCTGTAGGACCAAATGTTATCCATCAAGCTGCAGTAGACTTCCGGTGTTTCTCCAAGTCTACGCATTATAAATAATCGACGCGTCTAGACCAAAAGGACTTTGCGATTTCGCGAAACAACTGAACAGTGCCAGCAAGAATTGTGTCGGCTAAGATTATATGTGATGCTACAAAGATGGTGCGCACCAACAAAAAACTGTGGAACTTAATAATTGATGAGATGTTGTGTGTTTAGTTGAATTTTAATGTAGTAAGAAATATAAATTTTGTGCGTAGTTACCAATCTTGTGTATTTGGATTAATTTCAAATCAGATTTGATTTATGTATTAACATCAGTACTTTGAATTTAACATCGTGTCAAGTCAATCTTCTTTACAAATAGTCATTGTTGAATTTTGTTTTAAACCACAGCGGTTACTTTCGACCTTGAGTACGCTTGTAAAAACAAGGAAGAGGTGCTTTTGTTATATGCATCCATTTTTCTGATTTTAAACTTTTAACATATTATTTGCTCAATTTTATTTGAGAGGGGATCTCACGGGAGCAAAAGCACTTTGTTTACTACAAAGAGAGAAATGGGATTCCCTAGAGTGTTTTTGCAAATTGCACCTGTTTAGATGGCACAATAGGGGAAGGGGGAATTCCCCAAGGGAGCTAAACTTAGAAAACTTGTTTATGTTTTGGATCAAAAATGCAGAACCATAGGGAATTCCCCCACAAAGTTATATAATGAAGTGATGTAAATTTAGCATGTGAAATCTGATTTGATGGTGCAAGGTTCATGTTTTGTATGAGAATGAGTCATGATTATTGTTAGAAGGAATCTATCTGTGAGTAGTTAAAGACTATCACTGGAGGACTCGATGCCAGCAGTTGAAAATCAGAGGAGCAGAACTAGAGCTCTGGAGCTATACAGTATAATTATGCTAGTTTTTTCACACTAAGGTAGATTGGCGTTCTAAATCTAGTGACAGAGGTTAAATTTTGGATGCGCCGAGATGGAAGGCTAAATTGTCTGCTGTCGTTTTTAAGCCAAGAGCTTTTTTTCCAGTGTTGGATCAAAAGGAGATTCCAGTGTGTTGGTCATATATTGAGGACATAGCGACAGACTGATGGCGGTATAACACCTGGATTTTATTATTGTTAAACACTTGTCGTCGAGGGAAAGCACCCGTGTCTTGAACTGCTGGACCAGATTCCGTAAGGACTGAGAAGTTCCTTTGGAAATTATACCGGAGGTTTTGTATGAACGTGTGGGCTGTCATTTTGGAGTCTTCGCTGAGAGGAACATCTCACTAGTTGAACTGCAACGCCTCTTTGAACATTAAGTATCAGTTATAAATAGTGTGTTCAATTGTGTAATTTTGATTTAGTAATGTTTGGGATTGGGAATACAAAAAATTCTTGAACCAGACATTTATTAAAGATCATAAAACTGTTTTATTATATAAAAATTAGATCACTTTTGCACAAGGCTCATTTATTTGTGTTTGAAAGTATTTCTGACCCTTAGGCGTACACGAGACGTCATAACACTTCAAGACAGAAAAACTGAAAAATGAAGATATTGACCAAAAACCTACTCTCAAAATCCTTTCCCACCTTGGCCCCCCCCATGAGTTCACAAAGTAGTAAATTGATTCACAAGTTCACCATTTGTTTTCCTAAAGTGTGATGCCCCCCTCCAAAATTGTATTAATAATCTAATAATAAGAACGGCTTTTGAGTGCCCTTTCATCAAGATCACAGCCCTTGTTGGCCTATTATACGCTTGCTCATCAGGAAATCATCATCAATCAATTGGCTTCACAAGGTCGGCAGCTGGCAAAGCGCACACTCGATCAGCACTTAGATTTATCCCCGACAGCTACCCAAAATATCGCTTGGGTGACCCGAGGCAAACGCGAGGGATAAAGTGCCGTGCCCAATGTGCACAACACATAGCCGCAGCGGGGCTCGATAGAACACGTACCTTCAGATCACTGGACCATGTGTTGCCCCAGCTGCCCGTGCCCCAAATGAGGAAAGCATGGTCATGCTACTCACTGCATGTGCCAGAACAGACTATTGTCACTGAACTTTGTGATAGGTCTTCCAGGATCAGTTACTGGTACTCAATAGGTGTTTGTGTAGCAAATACCAAACGCTACTGGTACACTTTGTCAAGCCAAAAATATGATGTGATGTCGTCACTTTGAGAAGCTGTTTTGCCAGCATACAGCACAAGCTGACTTCATGAGCTCACAATTACCGATGCAATATACAGTGCGAACTGGTGAGGTCTCTGTACTCTGTGAATTGATAAATAATAGCATGGGTACAACACAGTGCCACAAGTGCAATGTGATTACGATGCTTGTGTTCAGGATGTAAGTGTAAAGAGGGAACACTTTTACCAAGATGGGATAGTAATGTTCCCACAATGCATTTCTTCCAATACAATTTTTGCACTGGTTATCACATGTCAAAAAAAAAACAACTCATCCTAATCTTGCAATTTAAAGACACTATCAGTGATCCACTCGAAAGAGTCAAATTGCAGAAATAGCTTAAGAGTGCAAGAATAAGTCTGTAAAATTCCCATCAGTTATTTTTCAAACTGAAAAATTGATTGAAAAGGAAGAAAACAACAATATTCAAAGATATGAATCGCCATTCAACTACATGTTGTAATAAGATGTAGTTAGTGTCCATACGGACAATAATGACTAAAATATTCTGTACTTATTAGGCTGTGTTTGGTCTTATTAGTTGTAGGTTATGTTGGGCTACCTATACTTGTTATATATGCAAAAATCTGATTTTTTTTCTCCAATTTTCTGATTATCAAATCACTGATAGTGCCTTTAGGTACTTTTGGTCACTATAAACTCATGTGACAACCAGTGCAAAAATTGGCTTGGAAGAAATGCATTGTGGGAAGAACACTACCTCCTCTAACTTTGACCTGTGGATAACCAAAGCTCAGGGGGGTAGGACATGCCAACCTAACAGCAACAGAACGACATCAACTTCTGGCGTAACCCGAGTGCTAGTCTTATTCAAAGACTTACCGGCAGGAGGGCTCTCTTATGCATATCGAATGGTCACACACAGACTTGACTAAAGGCTAGGCCTGGTCACAAATATTTAAATCTTATGACTGTTAGGCGACGAAAAAAGAAAACCCTGTTTTACGGGCGAGCGGGCCTTAAGAGTAGGGTCGGTTGGTCGG